>CM040122.1:136791584-137079731 GCA_022559845.1 Amorphophallus konjac
CCGATCGAGAGAGGATCCGGCGGGATCCCTGAGATAGGGAGGGGAGGGGATTCTCGACAACCCAAGCCCTATCGAGCGTGTGAGGTTTAAGTTGAGGGTAGGTTAGTCTTTTGCGCATTTAACCAAAGCTTAACCCAAGCTCGGTCGACGGGAGTTACGGCGAGGGTATATATGTTAAACGTACATCTATATCAAGGGTATACGTGATAATATGATTAGATGAAGGGTATATTTGCAAATACGGATATTTATGAGGGTATATATGCAAAATTCCCTTTTTTTATTATTAATGAACCTATCTAACTAACAAGATTTTTTTTTGAAATTTCTAACTATGGAAGTTAATAATATATATATACATATAATTAGATCAAGAGAGAGAAAGTTAGGATACTTACTTGATAACGATCCCTCGTGCTTTTTTTTAGAAGAGGCAAAGGGAGAGAAGACTTACCTCGACATATTTCCTTTTTTTAGATTTTTTTCAAGATTGATTTTTTTTTGTTTTTCTGCAAAATAAAAAGAAAAATTGTTAATATCAATTTATGTACAGAAACACAAAATAATCAACTTAAAAATCATAAACTCCCCAGCAACGGCGCCAAAAATTGATAGCGTGAAACACACGTCGTTAATATGTAATACCCCGATTTGGAAATTGAAATGAATGAATTTTGGAATTTAATATTTAATTCCTTGGTAAATAGGACAAGTGGAATTTTGACTACCTTATAAAAATCTAGAAAAATGGTAATTTGGTAAAGGACAATTTAGTTAACAACTTTGTCTTCTGTGGTCGACCCAACAAAAATCCGTAACTAGGTCTAATCAAAGGATTGAGCCCAAAATGCACACTTACCTAACCTTAACTTAAACCACGAAATTAGGGCTTAATACCCCATCAAAGAAGCCCAAATCGGTGGCAAATGAAAGGCCACGATCTATGGATCGTTTCCCCTCTGCCAATTCACCGAAACCTTAACCCTAAAACTTGTAGTCGGCCGAGCTTGGGAGTGGTCAACAATTGCGGCGCCGTTTCAATCACTCAACTTGCTTCGACGAATTCTCCCAGCACAGAAGGATCCAGAAGGTGTATGAGCTATAAAAACAAAGCTCTGTAACCCTAGAATCCTTTGGGAGCAGTGGCGGCCACAGTGGAGATCGATCAAGGGAGATCTCTGGTGATTAGTGGAGACGTGTCAGCGTCCCTTCTTCTTCCTTTCTTCTTCCTTCTTTACTCGATTGAGGTAGGTAATAACGAGCCCAAAATAAAGTGTTATATATTGTGGAACGTGGATCTTTATCTTTTTTTCGTGATATTATTTATCTATATTTTTTATTTGGGATTTTTGATTTTTTTTTATTGGCGTGCCAGTCACCGGGGTGACAATTTCATTGTGCGCTCGATCTGACTTGGTCAGTCGATTGTGAAGTCCGAGTCGGGACCAGAAGTCCGTCATACCGTAAAGGCTATGACGTTAATTACGCCCTTCCAAGGAAGGACAACCCTTGATTAAACGCCAAAATAGGAGGAAAGCAGCGGTGAAGATAAGACTCAGAAGAGACGGGATTGATTTATTTGCAGGATGCTAAATGGGCTAAACAAAGCAGGGGGGGGTTATTAAGTACGGGACGAATCCGACGGCATATCCCCGCCATCTTGGACTATGCCAAGTGGGAATAAGAAACCACCCATGCAGCGGCAGGGCAGGATCCGTAAAAGATCGGGTATAATAGACCCGGGGTCCGAATAGGGACCAGCATGACATGACACGTCCCATATGGGTGCGGTGCCGCATCTATATACCCCTTCGAGGTACCATCGAAGAGCATGCAAGGCTATGACTCCATGGGCCGGCGGGGCTGGGAGAGAACATCACATTTACCCGGTAGGATGTGTATAAATTTCGGCAGCATGTCCCCTCAACTTGGATTATGCCAAGAGAGAATAGGTCATCATCCACGGGAGGCCGGGATGACGACCGAACGAGGATGGGCACCGGGCCCGGAGACATTGCTTCCATCTATCTCATCGGTTAGTGTTCCCTTGGAACCCATCAGAATGCACATAACAACATGGCTCTTTGGGTTCATAGGGTGGCAGTGGAATCCGGATCCAGAACGAGAGCTGTAGGGGGAGTCTTCCCCATTGTTGTATCTTCTCAGGGCACAGGTAATGGTCTCTGAACATTCCTGAGACATATGTGTGAGGAGATTAGAAGGTTGACAAATGGTAGTGCAGAGATGAGCCTCGGATTGGGTTTCATCAGCCGAAGAAGGAGGGTCTCGGCGGTGGCTTCTTGACCAAACAAGGGGGTCTCGGCGTGGCTTTAATTGGCCCAAAGAGGGCTCTCGGCGCGGCCTGACAAAAAGAAAAAAAAGGGGGCTCTCGGCCTGGGGCTTCTCGGCGCGCCCGTCACCGTGCCGGGAAGCTGGCGCCAGGAGATTGTAGGCTGGGGGGTTTGCGTGAAGAGGGGTTTAGATGGTTTTTTTTGTCGGTTTGCTGAAGAGGGAGTCCTCTCGGTAGCGTAGTTCTCGGCGTGGAAATTAGCACGCCGGGAAGGTGAAAGGGCTAAGGGTTTCAGGGTCTGATTACGATACTCTGTTTGGGAATTTTTGAGTTTTCTGGCTCGGATTGAGACCGGATCTGGGGTGTAAGGGGTGGTTTCATGGATGCTTCTACTAAAGGGATGCCAAGGGAGCCGAGAGACCAAATCAGCAGGCGGAAGAGAGATCATCATCCGGACCTGAGAAGCTTTCTCTGTTTGCTGTCAGCCGTCCGGGGGTCAAGAGATGACTGTCTCTGCTCCGCGGACGAACCCAATGGCATCTAAAACTGGCGATGGAGGGACTTTCAGCACCGAAACCCCAGACCCTAATCATTCAAAGGTTAGAATGGAGGGTCAAGAGACTGAGGTCATCATTTGTTAGGATCTCACGGGATGGCGTCAACCTGCAGAGCAGACACATCTTTGTACAGCCAGCAGTCCATGGAACCAAGAGATTGATGTCTCGGGTTCCTGAACAACACGAAGGGCTCGAGGGAAAACTCGGACTATACGCGGAGGATCTGCCATTGAGACAGAAGGGGAGAAGGAAGTAGAGCCCAATCACCCATTAGATAGGGATGGGGGCCCTATCTTGATGCCTCTTCGGAGAACCAATGAGGATTCTGAAACCGGTACTATATAAACTATTAGACATTTAGAATAGAAGACATATCCACGGGATACAAAGGGGAAGAGCTTCAATTGCCCAATATTCATCACTGCAATTGCAGCATTCCATTTCATTGCATCGTCTCACACTTACATCAACCATGAAAGGGAGACTAAGAAGCAGAGAGGTACAAAGCAAAAACTGGGATTGTCCGGCTACATTTGATAAATCGAGAAAAAGAACTCGCTAGATTACATCAAAGAAAAGGAAAGAAAGCATGGGGGAGGGCGGAGCATTGACTCCTCTCCCTCCCCGGAGCAACCCACATGCAGCTTCTTCTTCCTCCTTTTCTTCGAGCTCTCGTTTTCTCTTTTTGGTTTCTGGCTATCCTCTCAATATCTGCCTCTTCCTCTTTTTTTCTCAGCCGCCGTCCTCCTCCTCTTTTGTTTCATCGAAGGGATCAGGGTTTTATAACCGTCTTCCCCCCTTTTTACCTTCTCGGCAGGCCTCATCACGGCGCGCCTCAACTGAGGCTTCCCGGCGCGCAGGCATTCGACCTCTTGGAGCAGCTTCTGGGCTTCGACAAGAAGCTCCCGGCGCCACTTTCACAGGCCCAATTAAGCCTTTTAGACTAGAGCTTGGCTAGTCCTTCAAGTACACCATCACCCAAGAGGGCCTTTCATTGACGACATATCTTGCATCGAGATCATTATTAAGGTTTTCATCAGTCCGTAGACAGAAGTTTCATCAGTATTGTCATCTGAATGATGACAAAATCGGGTATCATTTTATCGATATCGTCACCCGAATGGTGACGAGGTCGGGCATCAGTTTTAGCCTGGGAAGACTTCAGCCGGGTGTATAATCTGTGGAGACGATTCTTCTTGTGTTCTGACTTTGCAAAAGCCTTTACAATCTTCATCTGCCGGCACCGGCTTCATCTTTATCTTACATCACATCTGTCAATAAGCCGACATCTGGCCTATGCTGACATGTCATCTGTGGATTCTTGGATGTAACAGTAACATAGCTCTTAGTAAAAGTGTGCTGGGAGGTCCCATCAGTTGAGTGACTGCTGCTTTATCAGTGTTGTCATCTGAATGATATCGGCACCGGGCATCAGCTTGGCCGACAAAGGCTTCGGCCGGGTAAATGGTTGACGGGCTTCATCATTGGCCTTTCACTGTTGGTCTGATCCTCTTTTCAACTGTGCTTTCACCCTTGTTCATTTTCAAGGTGTCAACAAATGCCCCCCACCTGCGGGCGGCGTAAGCGCAGAATGGGCGGCACGGGGCCTGCAGGTGACGTTCATTATCTGAGGGCATCTTCCTCAATTTCCCTTCAATCCGATTCTCAGACCTGATCATTTCGTTGCAACAATATTCTGCACACGTATTCTTCATTTTCACTTTTTTTCATCTTCATATCTTCTTTATTTTCAACATTTTGGAGCTTCTCGGCACGGGGCAGGGGCTTCTCGGCGCACGAAGACCTCCCGGCACGGAGCTTCTCGGCACGGGGCCAGGGGCTTCTCGGCGCATGAAGACCTCCCGACGCGGAGCTTCTCGGCGGGCATAGCTTCCTGGCGCGCCTGGCCGAAGGGGGCTCTCAGCCTGGGGATCTCGGCGCGCGTAGCTTCCCGGCGCGACTGGCCGAAGGGGGCTCTCGGCCTGGAGATCTCGGCGCGCCATTTTGGCCAAAGGGGGCTCTCGGCCAGGGGGTTCTCGGTGCGCATTTCACCGCGCCGAGACCCTGGTCGATCGGGCCCCTATTTAGGGCGCCGAGGCCCTTTTTTCTTCTCATTCTCAGCATTCCTTTCTCTTTCTTCACCTTCTGCTTCCTGCCCTGAAGCAGGAAACAGCATCCTCAGTAGGCCCCTTCTCATATCGAGCTGGGGCCCAGTTCTGAGTCTTCTTTGGTTGCCAGACCTGTTTATATTTTGCTGGCTTGGGCGCCAGCGGCTTCCTTTCATCAGCTTCCCAGTTGGCCCTCCTAGCGGCCAGGACGCAGAACCTGTTGTCGGTTTGAACAGTCAGGACAATCCTGTCCGGCCGGACTTCTCTGGGGCGACCGTTGAGGTTCACCCTGACATCTCCCATCATCATTGTCTTCTTTGCTATATTCCTCATAGGTCTCTTTTGCAGCAGTGGCAGGTGAAGAGCAGACCGGAGCCATGATGACAAAAGAATTGCTTCAACCACAGGAGGGTCACAAGACATAGTCGACGCAGAGTACTGTTCCGGCCAGGCGCATAATTACCCGGTCTACATCCCGACATGTTTTAAAGGTGGCCCCACAGTGTGTAGCTAGTGTGGAAATATCCTCAGGCAGTTCTAAGACCGTCTCTGCTGAGGAGGAAGTGACTTTCAGCGGCAGTGAGGGGGATGCTCCTGAATCAGAGGCCCCGCTTGTATTTGCAAAAGGTGCTCTGCCTTTTCAGCCTGCTAAGCTGCTGGTGCTATCTTCTGAGGAGGAGTTGCAAGAGGAGTTCGCCGGGCTCGACACCGAGATCGACATAACTCCACCATTTATCACTCCGACTACGGAGCTTCCTTCTCTTTCACCCCATTTCGAGGGTGTTGACCCTGCTTCAAGGGTGGGTTCCTTTTCATGTTTGTTGCTTCATCTGTTTCTTTCATCTAGTGCTGAAAGTTGCTTTGCTTTGGTCTTAGGGCATTGCCACTGCTAGCTCAGACACAACCGCGGCTATCATGGACATTTCTTCTACAAACTGGGCTATTGTCCCTTTTCTGTCTTTAACTTGCATGGGGCTCCCTGAGGTCATTCGCCCTGTGCCAATGCGGATACAGTCTTCGACAGATTTAGCATCGTTGGATTTAGGGGCCTCAGGAGAGAGTTGCATTCCTATCAGGGCTTCGGATTTCAGAGCCGAAGCTGATCCATCTAGAAGCTCTGTTTTTATACCGGCTGCAGTAATGTCAATTGCACCCGAGTCAGCAGTCCCTGCCATAGTGGCTATAGAGACTGGACTTCTGCCTTCTCCGACTATAGCAGCTCCTTCCCTGTCACCAGAAAGAGCAGCTGAAGATGAATCCCCTATTCAAGAGACTCATGAAGAGGCAGCTCCATCCTTCATCGATTCTCCCCCTGCGGATGTTCAAGCTATAGCTTCCGATACAGCGATAGGGGAGGAATCTTTAGCTCAGCAGGAGAGCACAGAAAAGGACTGGCCAGCCCTTACAGTAGATCTGCCGTCTTCGTCCTCTCAGTCGGACGTTGCATTGTGGGAAGATATTGATGGCGAGGTGACCTTTGAAGTCGTCCCCTCCGCCTCCTTCGGCTTCGCTTCCTCTGACAACTTTGTCTGGCAGCACCTGGACATGCTACGTCAGCTGGTAGAATCCCAGCCTGGCTTGACGTATCTGCAACTGAAGGAAATCGCCAACCGTTTCACTGCTGGCTTGCAGGTCATGGGCTGCTCTTTGGACATATGGGTTCAGCGGGTGCTGCTTCTACTGAAATTCGTGCATCGGAGAGACTTCCTAGCACGGACTATGGCTGATAAGCTAACGGCGTTGAAGCTGCAGAGGTCAGAATATAAATCTGAGCTGGGAAAGCTGACGCTTATGCTTGATGAACGCCGAGCCGAGCTACAAGGTGCTATTCAGCGGGAAGAAGCTGTGCGGGACCGGATGGCCATCTTGGAGACGGAGCTCTCTGGACTTCGGGCCAAATTGCAGCAATTATCCTTTACCCGACCGCGGTCCGAGGAGGAGGTAGCCTCGCTGGAGGGACGAGTGATGTCTCTCCAAGACATGTCGATTGGACTTCAGGAGGAGGAGGCGCGCCTTCATGAGCTGGGGGCCGCTCCTTATGTGGGTCTTCTGGCCTTCGAGGATATATTCTGGCGGCCATAAATTATTTATCCCCTCTTTTTCTTTTTATTCTCTTTTGTGATATGGTGTCCCCTCGGGGCCCTTTATGTACTCCCTTTTTAATGGAAAGGAATCTCATGGCTTCATGCGTATCCATCTTATTCTGCATGTGGTTTTATCACTTTGGGAGGTGGGGTAACGGTTTTAACAATCCCTCGTGCGAATGGCTCGTACCTTGGCAGGAGAGCGTCCACCCCTTCAGAGAAAGGATGGGGAACCCGCTCCACCGCGTGACGGCATCCGAGGAGGTGCTTGAACCGAATTTGTTGGTGGCAGCAAACGTCTTATTGGCCATGTGTGCCGTAAGGGAGACGAGTTGTCGGAATGGAAATGAAGAGGTCTCATCAGAGTAGACGTATGGTCTAGGCTGGGTAGAGACTATCGCAGGTGGGACATTTGAAAAAGGATATGGGGTTTTCATTAGAACGGACATAAAGTATGAACTAGACAGGTTTATCATTGGCCTGGGCGATGTACCGATCAGCCAACGGTTGACTTCATCATCGATATTGAGCTTATATCGATGCAAGGGGGATTTTAGAATAGACGTGAGGTCTAAACTGGATAGGGTTTCATCATTGATCGGGGAAGGTGCCAATCGATCAACAGTTGGTTTCATCATCGATATTGGGTTTATATCGACGCAAAGGGATTTATAAGTTTGATCAGAATATATGAAAGGTCTAAACTGGATAGGGTTTCATCATTGATCGGGCAAGGTGCCAATCGATCAACAGTTGGTTCCGTCATCAATATTGGGCTTATATCGATGCAAAGGGATTTATAAGTTTCATCAGAATAGACGAAAGGTCTAAACTGGATAGGGTTTCATCATTGATCGGGCAAGGTGCCAATCGATCAACCGTTGGTTTCATCATCAATATTGGACTTATATCGATGCAAAGGGATTTATAAGTTTCATCAGAATAGACAAAAGGTCTAAATTGGATAGGGTTTCATCATTGATCGGGCAAGGTGCCAATCGATCAACAGTTGGTTTCATCATCGATATTGGGCTTATATCGATGCAAAGAGATTTATAAGTTTCATCAGAGTAGACGAAAGGTCTAAACTGGATAGGGTTTCATCATTGATCGGGCAAGGTGCCAATCGATCAACGGTGGGACGTACGTAAAGGTGTAGGTCTCGTCAGGACAGACGTAAGGTCTATTCCAACAGGTTTTATCATTGATCGGGCAGTGCGCCAATCGATCAACAGCGGGTGGGGCTTGCCAAGAAATGCGTAGGCTTCATCAGGACAGACGTGAGGTCTGAGCTGGACAGGCTTCATTAGAATGGTGATGTGTTTCATTGTCGGTGGGACTTTTGAAAGAGGGTATGTAGATTTCATCAGGGTAAACGTAAGGTCTACCCCGGAAGGGTTTTATCATCGGTGGGGAATGGAGCCAACTGACCGACGGAAGGTTTCATCAGTGAAGGGGAGGTAAAGGTGGCGTGCCGGTTGGCATGGAACTTCGAATTATCACATTACTGACCCAAGCACCCTTTCGGGTTTTCACCGGAGCCAACCCCCTCTTGCTTTTGCCCACGCGCCCTTTCAGGTTTTCACGTGGCGGGGTACCCGATTTTGCCTGTAGTGCCCTTTCAGGTTTTCACCACAGCTGGGTTTTAGCCATTTTTGCCCTTGTTCAGAATGTCCGAACAAGTCTGGCGGGTATCTCTATTTTTAACCCCATCTTTTTTTAATTATATATATATATATATATATATATATATATATATATATATATATTGAATTGGGATTTTTAGCACGGGTCAGGCGACGTGCTGCTTCATCAGTGGTTGCTCTTATCATCGATATTGGGTCTATACCGATGCAAGGATTTCATAGGCTTCATCAGGATAGACGTAAGGTCTAAACTGGACAGATTTTATCATTGATCGGGCAGTGCGCCAATCGATCAACAGCAGGTTTCATCATCGGTATTGGGTTTATACCAATGCAAGGATTTCATATGTTTCATCAGGATAGACGTAGGGTCTAAGCTGGATAGGTTTTCATCATTGATCGGGCAGTGCGCCAATCGATCAACAACAGGTTTCATCATCGGTATTGGGTTTATACCAATGCAAAGATTTCATATGTTTCATCAGGATAGACGTAGGGTCTAAACTGGATAGGTTTTTATCATTGATCGGGCAGTGCGCCAATCGATCAACAGCAGGTTTCATCATCGGTATTGGGTTTATACCAATGCAAGGATTTCATATGTTTCATCAGGATAGACGTAGGGTCTAAACTGGATAGGTTTTCATCATTGATCGGGCAGTGCGCCAATCGATCAACAGCATGTTTCATCATCGGTATTGGGTTTATACCAATGCAAAGATTTCATATGTTTCATCAGGATAGACGTAGGGTCTAAACCGGATAGGTTTTCATCATTGATCGGGCAGTGCGCCAATCGATCAACAGTAGGTTTCATCATCGATATTGGGTTTATACCTATGCAAAGATTTCATATGTTTCATCAGGATAGACGTAGGGTCTAAACTGGATAGGTTTTCATCATTGATCGGGCAGTGCGCCAATCGATCAACAGCAGGTTTCATCATCGGTATTGGGTTTATACCAATGCAAAGATTTCATATGTTTCATCAGGATAGACGTAGGGTCTAAACTGGATAGGTTTTCATCATTGATCGGGCAGTGCGCCAATCGATCAACAGTAGACTTCACCATGGTGGGACTTTGGCAAGGTATGAGGGTTTTATTAGGACAGACGTAGGGTCTGTACTGGGTGGGTTTGATCGTTGATCGGGCAAGGTGCCGATCGATCAACGAGAAGTCTATGGCGGGAGGTGAGGTTTCTTTAGGATCACCACATTATTGACTCAAGCGCCCTTTCGGGTTTTCGCCGGAGCCAGCCCCCTCTTGCTTTTGCCCACGTGCCCTTTCGGGTTTTCACGTGGCGGGGTACCCGATTTTGCCTGCAGTGCCCTTTCGGGTTTTCACCACAGCTGGGTTTTAGCCATTTTTGCCCTTGCTCAGAAAACCTGAACAAGACCGACGGGGTATCTCTATTTTTAACCCCATTTTTTCATTGTTTTATTCTCTCTTCCCCTCTTTTTTTTGAGGGTGACAAGTCGGAATGCCATTGGATCATGATGAGGGATGGCTTGGTTAGGGCGGAGCTCCGCTATACCAAGAAAGGGTATATCTCAGCTAGGGCTGGATGCCACTAAGCCGAAGAAAGGGTGTATCTCGGCTAGGGCGAGATGCCACTAAGCCAAGGAAAGGGTGTATCTCGGCTAGGGCGGGATGCCACTAAGCCAAGGAAAGGTGTATCTCGGCTAAGGCGGGATGCCACTAAGCCAAGGAAAGGTGTATCTCGGCTAAGGCGGGATGCCACTAAGCCAAGGAAAGGGTGTATCTCGGCTAGGGCGGGATGCCACTAAGCCAAGGAAAGGGTGTATCTCGGCTAGGGTGGGATGCCACTAAGCCAAGGAAAGGTGTATCTCGGCTAAGGCAAGATGCCACTAAGCCAAGGAAAGGGTGTATCTCGGCTAGGGCGGGATGCCACTAAGCCAAGGAAAGGGTGTATCTCGGCTAGGGCGAGATGCCACTAAGCCAAGGAAAGGTGTATCTCGGCTAAGGCGGGATGCCACTAAGCCAAGGAAAGGGTGTATCTCGGCTAAGGCGGGATGCCACTAAGCCAAGAAAGGGGTATATCTCGGCTAGGGCGGGATGCCACTAAGCCAAGGAAAGGTGGTATCGGCCCGATTACTCGGGGAATATTGGTTGTGCAGCATGATACAGCTTGAGGTGTTTACCGTTGAGCGGCGAGAACTGAATTTCCCCTCGATGGTTAACCACAACATAGGCCCCTCCTTCATAGACCCTTTGTATCACATAAGGACCTTCCCAATTAGCATTTTGCTTTCCTTTTGGGTTGGACGCCATGACTTCTTTTTTCTTGACCATGACGATGTCACCTTTCTTGAATTCTCGTCCTTTTACGAGTTTATTGAATGCAGCGGCCATGCGGGCCTGATACATTTGGATATTCTTCTGAGCTTGGAGGCGCTTTCCTTCCAATTCAGCCAGTTCTTCTAACCTTCTTTCAGCATTTGTTTGTTCGCCATGGGCCAGGCCATATTGGATTGCCACTCTGAGTGACGGGACTTCCAGCTCTAGTGGAACTACTGCCTCCGAGCCGTATACCAATGAGTATGGTGAGCACCCTGTAGGTGTCTTAAAGATGGTGCGGTATGCCCACAGAGCTTCATACATCTTTTCTTCCCAGTCCTTTTTATTAGAACTGACAACCTTGGCTAGCAAGGTGCACAAAGTCTTGTTAAAAGCTTCTGCCAATCCGTTTGCCTGGGGATTGTAGGGAGTGGAGGTTCTCCATTCAATCTTATACTTCTCAGCAAGTTGATAGATTTTCTGGTTTCTGAAATGACTTCCATTATCAGATATTATTCGGTTGGGGATCCCGAACCGGAAGATAATATTCTGCTTGATAAATCTGGCGACCAGTTCACCAGTCACTTCTCTTAATGCTACAGCTTCCGCCCATCAGGAGAAGTAATCCGTCATGGCCAATATGTACTTATGACCGACCGAGGAAGTCGGCAGTGGCCCGACTACATCAGTTCCCCATTGTGCAAATGGCCAGCTAGGAACTGTAGGGTGCAGAGTTATAGGTGGCCTTCTAGGCACGGTAGCATGCTCCAGACACTTCTGGCATGACTTTGCAAATTTACAGCAGTCTTCAAACATAGTAGGCCAATAGTAGCCCAGCTTCTTGATTTCTATCTTCATCTTGGGGCCAACCTGGTGGGCGCCTGCTGTCCCAGCGTGTATTTCTTTCATCGCTTGCCAAGCTTCCTCAGTGGACAGGCAGCGGAGTAGAATCTTTTTGCGTGCATCCGCCATTATTCGGAATAAAGTTCCATTTCTGAATTCATAGGAATCTTTGATTCTCAGGAGTTTCATCTTTTCCTCCCTTTTCTGTGGCAGCTGTCGGTGCAGAAACCACTGTAGCAAGTGCTGTCTCCAATCGGACGCCTGCACTGCGCTGATAGTGGCAACTTCTTCTTCTTCGGGGCGCCCTTCTAGCATACTGGGGACTTGCCGCCGGTTCATAACAACAATGTTCAGTGTTTCATCTGGCGGGACTGCTAGCGAGCTGGCCAGCTTTGCCAGCGCATCAGCCTGGGCATTATGTCCACGGCCCACATGTTTGAGTTCAATATGATAGAACTTTGCCATGAGGCGTACAGCTTTCTGGTGATAGGGATTTAGTTCTGGCTTCCGCACTTCGAACTCCCCTTGGATTTGCTTTATTATCAACATCGAATCCCCGAATACCTGAAGCATCTGGATACCCATGTTGACGCTGATATTGAGTCCGATTATCAGAGCTTCATATTCGGCTTCATTATTGGTGCATGGCTTGTTTATAGAACATGAAGTATGTACAACTTCCCCCTCTGGTGATTTCAGTACAATACTGGCTCCAGCCCGTACCCTGGTCTTTCCATCAGAATCTGTCTCCGTTCTGGATGCTCCATCGAAGAACAGTTGCCACATAACTGGCTGAGCTTGACAGGCCTCGAGTGTCTCATCATCGGGTAATTCAGTCCCCAACATGTCATTCTCCAGCACAGGATGCTCCGCGAAGAAATCAGCCACGGCCTGTCCTTTTATTGCCCTCTGGGGTATATATGTGATATCGAATTCCATCAGAATTACTGCCCATTTGCCCAACCGGCCTTTCAGTACTGGCTGAGTCAATATGTATTTTAGTGGATCTGCTGCAGATATCAATCTGATTTCATGCGACAGCATATAGTGCCAGAGCTTTTTGACAGCAAAGACTAGTGCCAAGCATGTCTTTTCTATATAGCTGTAGCTTTCTTCGGTTCTAATCAGCCTCCGACTTAGGTAGTACAAGGCCTGCTCTTTGCCTTCCTCATTTATCTGTGCCAGCATTGCCCCCAGGGAATAGTGTGCGGCTGAGATATACAATATCAAGGGTCTGCCCTTAACCGGTGCCCCCAGTACTGGAGGGGTTTTAAGATATTCTTTCAGCTTTTCAAAGGCCTCCTGACATCCATGGTCCCAGAGGAACGGTACATCTTTCATCATGAGCTTGTGAAAGGGATGACATCTTCCTGACAGATTTGATATAAATCGTCGGACATAAGCTAGGCGCCCTTGCAGAGATCTCAGCTCGTGCAGATTCCTTGGTGGAGGGAGCTCCTGGATAGCTTTAATCTTGGACGGATCAATTTCAATACCCCTATGTCGGACAATAAATCCGAGGAATTTTCCACTGGACAAGCCAAAGGCGCATTTCATAGGATTCATCTTGAGTTCATATTTGCGCAACCTCTGGAATATTATCCTTAGGTCTTGCAAATGGTCTTCTCTTTTGCTGGTTTTTACCACCAGATCATCAATGTAGCACTCTACCTTTTCAAAGAGCAGGTCATCAAAGATCTTTGTCATAGCTCTTTGATAAGTAGCGCCGGCGTTCTTAAGGCCAAACGGTATTCTTTTGTAGTGGAATATTCCCTTCGGAGTGCGGAATGCAGTGTGCACTCTGTCTTCTTCAGCAATCCAGATCTGGTTGTATCCAGATGATCCATCCATGAATGACAGGGCTTCATGACCAGTAGTTGCATCGATCATCACCTCAGTGATTGGCACTGGGAAATCATCTTTCGGGCAAGCCTTATTAAGGTCCCGAAAATCAACACATATTCTAATCTGCCCATTCTTCTTCTTTACGGGCACTATATTGGCCAGCCATGTAGTATACTGGTTTTCTTCGACAAAGCCTACCTCAATCAGCTTGTCAACTTCTTTGTTAATCTGATTTATCAATTCAGGACGCATTCTCCTGGAAGGCTGCTTTACAGGGTTAGCCTCTGGGTTTATTGCCAATCGGTGTTGTGCCACATCAGAGCTCAGTCCTGGCATTTCATCATATGTCCATGCAAAATAGTCTCGGAATTCTTTCAAGAACTGTATATATTGTTCCCTGACATTTGGCTCCAGCAGTGCGCTGAGGAATGTCGGCCTTGGTTCATCTGCGGATCCCAAATTTATTTCTATCAACTCATCGACGGTGGCTTGGCCCCCGTCTTCAACTTCGGGCGGGGCTTCTTGCAAATCAATAAAGCCTCCTGGGATGTAATCTTCTTCAGTTTCATGCTCCTCTGTTTCATCATACTGGTCATCAGCGGAGGCTGGTGCATCATATAGGGCCAATATTATCGGATTCTGTTCAGTCTGTCCCGAGGACGAGGCTAGTTCAGCAGGAAATTCAGAAGTGGACTCTTCCGTTCTTAGAGGCTCTTCTGATGTGGGCTCTCTTGACAGGTCATCATTCTGCAGAGCCCGGAACTCTTCTAGAATGCGTCCGAACTCTAAACACTCCTAGAGCTCTCTGGCTATTTGATCTCCATCCGGGGTTCTCGTATCAAATTTTGCTTCAGCCTGGAACAGATTATCTTTGGAAGACAGGTCCTCCCAGTACCAAGCTTTCTTTGCCTCATCAGATGTCTCTGTTTCTGGCAGACTGTCTGGGGCTTCATTGTTCATTATGGATTGATAAATGATTTCTTCATCTTCCGAGGGGTATTTGTCATATCCCACCTCGGGAGGGTCTTCATGCTGGTAGGAGACAGATATGACGTCTACCTCAGCCTCATAGTATTCTTGGAGGGTATAACCCAATCCTGGGTGTTGAGTGATCTTCCTCAGTTCTTTACTATCTCGAGGCGGATCCCACAGCTCCTTGAATGCCTTCTTCTGGGCAGCGGGCTGCATTGATGGCATTTGCATTTTGGAGAACATTTGTGAAACCCGTTGGGTAGTATAATCCAAGCCTGTAATCGGTACCATCCGATCTACAGCTTCTTCAGGGGCCATACAGTCTTGATCACCTTCCTCGACTGGCTCCCTGGTGTAGAATATAATAGGAGGCTCGCAGAAGCGAGGGATTTCCATAGTCTTCAGTGGTAGCACCGTTTGGTACTCAAGGCTGACGACGGGTTTAAAAAAACCCTGCGGCACCTCCACCTGAGTGTACTTTTGTTTCATTTCTTCATCAGCATTATCCGGGTGGACGCTAGGAGGAGTAACCCGAGCAAAGTCACCGGCATAAGAGATGTGAGATACATTATGCTTTTTAACATAGCCCTTTGGTGGCGGTGGAGACCAATTCCTTGCCTCTGTTGCGGGCTTTTTCTGGCTGATCACAGCCTTTTCCCTTTCGCACTTTTGTGACACCTCGGTATAGTAGGATGCATCGAGCATATGGCACTCGAACACTTCGAAAGGATGCAGATCCGCAAACACCCTCTTTTCTTTTCCTTCATGGCAGTATTTGATGCACTGATGTAGCGTGGATGGTACTATTTGATATTCATGCAGCCACGGTCTCCCCAGCAGGGCTTTATACGTGGTATTGGAGTCGATCATATAGAATCGTACCACTGTAGTGAGGTCTCCCAATGTGAGGTTGAAATCTGCTACCCCAAGAGGTGTCTCACACTTTTGGTTGAATCCTGCAATCTTCATGTCTCTGACCTTGGTGAGCTACAGATCAAAGTAATATTTCTGATAGATGCGATATGGGAGAATGTTCACAGCAGCCCCGGGATCTATCAGTATTCTGCTTATCGGCTGACAGTTCAGGGAACCCCTCATATACAGCGGTCTGTTATGGCCGGAATTTGGGATTAGCATATCATCTTCTGTGAATGTGACTGATGGACCAGAATTCACTTCCGTCAAGAGTGCTTCATACTGTGCTGGCGACTGCAAGGCATCAATAATGGCTTGACGAGCCTCTTCACTCAGAGAGAGGATTTCCCAGATGGAGAACCTGGTAGGGAGCTTCTTCAGAACTTTCATGATCCGACTGCCCACCCGGACATTAGATACTCTCATCTCCTCCACCCAACGGGGTCTTGGAGGTTCATGTGGTGCTTGTGGCCTTTGCTGCCTGGCGCCGGTTTCATCCTCTTGATCGGTTCCCCGGGAGGCTTCTTCTGTAGTAACGACCCCTGTTTCTGCTAGAGGGTTACTTCCTTTATTTTCTTCATACTGCTTCTGCTTCCTAACTGCAGTCTGCTGGCATTTATTGTTCTCAGCTGAAGCAGTGTGAGCCAATTGCTCATTTTCCAAACTGGACAAGAATTCCAGGAATGAAGGAGCCTCTTCTTTTTCTTGGTACAAGCTGGCAGGGGGAGGAACCTGGACACCTCGTACCTCTGGCTCGGGGATCTGATAGGGTTGTTCCCCTCTGAATATAATATTATGATTGGCTGGTGGCGAGCGCCCCCATCTTTTCCCAGAACGTGTTGCATGGGCTGAGGTAGAGGCCTCAGCATGGTTGGCTTCTAGCGGGGCATTTGATGCTTCATCCTCATCATTCTCCCCGGGCGAGGAAAAGAGTACCGACAGGGTGTTGCATTGTACTGTCGTGACTTTCTTTCCCCTTTTGGACTTGGGCCGTCTCTTCTTCTTCTGGGAATTCGGCTTTGCTGGCTCCTGCCCCCAGAAGGGCTCATTTTCAGCTTTTTCTTGTTCTGCCTCTGGTTGCTCTTTCATTTTCAATTCTTCGAGCTGCTCCCAGAGTATACAGTCTTTTATCAACAGGTTTTTGGGCTTTTTCTGCTCATATTCATCGAGCTCATTGATATACTGCTGTAGACGCCTGGCTGTAGGACTTACTTCTTTATATGCAGGTAGGGGAGTTTGTCTCCTCCGGTTGTGAGTAGGGATCCAGATGACTAGCCCGGTCTCAGCTGTATGCCATACTGGCTTTACTGGAGGCAGCTCAGGCCTTGGGGTGACACCCCGGATAGTTGCCCCACTGGTGCTGACTGCAAGAGTCTTTTTTCTGTTCTTTATGGGCTTCATCTGCCATCCTTCCTGATCTCTCAGTGGGGTGAGGAGGCAAGCTTCATAAGTATGCCTGGTACATTCTTCAACGGCTTCCTCCGGCAGTTGCTGATAGACTGAAATCACATTGGCGGCCATCCTCCAGGGCGGAGGCTCACGCGGATGAGGTGGCTTCACCTGGTAATCACCCAACTGTAGCTCGCCCTTTTTGACCATTCCTTCCATGATATCCTTGAAGACGTAACAGTCTTCAATTGCGTGCCCCAGCACACGGTGAAATGGACAGAACAGCGGATCATCTTTCTTTGTTGCATCCGCAGGTCTCTTCGGTTCGGGCAATGTTACCTTGTTGAACTTATATGCCCAGTTAAATAGTGCTGATGTCTTATCTTTGGGAAAAGAGTAAGCCCTTCTCATTCTGTCTCTCAGAGAGACCTTATCTTTTCTTTCTGTTGCACCCTCAGGCGGGGGAGCTTCATCTGCCTCTTTTTTCCCTTTCTGTTGCTCGAAGGTTCTAAAATCGACGGCGTTAGCCTCAGTATGTGATGGCCGTCGGTCATTGGTTTTACCCTTCGGCATAGTGGGAGCATTGGCGGTCGGACGCTTGGACAAGAACGTCTCGACTTCTGCCACTATATTGTTCAGCCGGTCAAATGTTCTGACATCTGCACCGATCATCTTTTCTAGCACCTCTCTCTTGAGGCTCTGTTTACATATCTGCACTGCATCTTCCTGATGGGGAGGTCTTCGGCATCTCATGGCTAAGTTTCTCCACCTTTTGATGTAGTCAAGTGCTGTTTCATCTTGCCTTTGCTTGGTTGCATATAGCTCCGCTATTGTAATTTCTCTTTCAGTGACATGAAATCTATCGCGGAATTTTTTTTGCATATCAGGCCAATCCACCACTGATCCAGCGGGCAGGCTTGAATACCATTCAAAGGCTATCCCAGTGAGGGACGAGCCAAAGAACTTAAGTAGATATGCTTCATCAGCTGCCAGGTCACCCATAATTGTGGTATAGTAAGCAATGTGCTCCCTCGGAGAGCCCTGGCCGTTGAATTTCTCAAATTTCGGCGGCTTACTGACGCCTGGGGGTAGTCTTTTAGCGGCATACTGGGGAGGATACGGTACTTTGTACATGTCATAGGTATTTGCACCATCACCGGTCTTCTCAGACAGCTTCATCTCCACAATTCTTTCAATCATCAGCTTGTGGGCTAGGGCTGGATCTATCTCTTCTGGGAAGAAGTAAGCTTGTTGCTGGCTGTAAGGAGTCGTCATCACAGTCGCGCGCAAGGTGGGTGCGGCGGGCTGCGTCTGAGATGCAGAGGGCTGAGCTGCTGCTTGCTGGAAGACAGGCTGGCTTGGAGCTTTGCCCTTATCAGCTGGAAGAGGATTAGTTGGGACAGCCATTTCTGCTGAGCTGGAAGTCTGCCCCACAGGTTCGGCTTGCTTGGAGATCGGTGTGGCTTCATGCCTCTCATTTAGCTGTCTTCTGAGAGCACTGATCTCCTGTTGATACCTTCTAAACATCATCTGGATCATGGGATCCAGTGTCGATGGGATTTGTATATCTTCTGAAGTCCCTTCAGCATCATCAACGAAGGGATTGTCTCCTTCCTCTGTTGTCACCACATTGACTGTCATGGTGGTGATCTTGCGGATTTCATCTCCTCTGGATCGTGCCTTCACGGCTCGGGTCGGAGTATCAATCTTCCCTGGCTTTTCTGCTGATGAGCCAGTCTTGTCATCTGAGCATTCAAATGCTCGGCTTTGGAGTATCTGAATATATCAGCCTGTCTGGCACAGGCTCTTGGTCTTCTTGGAATGGCAACCGTGACTGGTTCGCTCATTTTCATATCGCCGTCTCAGCAGCAGTTGGCAGTGTTATCGTAGTTCTTCCTTTGCCATCTTTTGCCTTTGGCCTTGGGATGGGTGATAGCAAGGTCTTCCTTCTTCTCATATCTTCTGCCTTTCATCACAGGGCGAGTAGTAATCAGATTTCTTCCTTCATAATTCTTTTCATCTCTCCTCCCCAGAGCTTTGGGGTAAGCAGCAATAGCATCTCTTCTGTAGTTTCTTTCTTCTCTTCTGCTTCCTGCCCTGAAGCAGGCAACAGCATCCTCAGTAGCCCCCTTCTCATATCGAGCTGGGGCCCAGTTCTGAGTCTTCTTTGGTCGCCAGACCTGTTTATATTTTGCTGGCTTGGGCGCCAGCGGCTTCCTTTCATCAGCTTCCCAGTTGGCCCTCCTAGCGGCCAGGACGCGGAACCTGTTGTCGGTCTGAACAGTCGGGACAATCCTGTCTGGCCGGACTTCTCTGGGGCGACCGTTGAGGTTCACCCTGACATCTCCCATCATCATTATCTTCCCAGAATTGGAAAGACGATGCTCAGCAGCAGCATACCGGCTTCTCCGGTTATTTCTCTTTCCCCTCTGGGTAGCAGCGGGAACCGTGTCCCTCCTTTGAACTTGGTGGACATAGCAGGCGACGGCCGTCGAGGTCGTCTTTTCCGGTAAGTCAGCCTTCTCACCAGCAGTCTTCATCGGGGCACTTGCAATAGTGCCTCGCTGGTTGTTGTCAACTTGCAGGAGGTCGGTGAAGACGAGGCCCTGATAGTTGGGCAGCCCAACAGCAGGGGGCATTGCTCCGAATGACAGGGGTACCGCCAGGTAACCCTCTCGCACATGCATATCGATCGGCTGTCGACCAAAGTGTACAGACATAAGTCCAGTAGTCATCTTCCTGAAAATAAGGAAAGCGCACAGGATCAGAAATTTGAGGGGGGCCCGCTGGGCCTCCGATTTTGGCGTAGAGATGAAGGGAGACTCAGTCCCACCGGGCGTGCCAGCTTGTGGAACGTGGATCTTTATCTTTTTTTCGTGACATTATTTATTTATATTTTTTATTTGGGATTTTTGATTTTTTTTATTGGCGTGCCAGTCACCGGGATGACAATTTCATTGTGCGCTCGATATGACTTGGTCAGTCGATTGTGAAGTCCGAGTCGGGACCAGAAGTCCGTCATACCGTAAAGGCTATGACGTTAGTTACGCCCTTCCAAGGAAGGACAACCCTTGATTAAACGCCAAAATAGGAGGAAAGTAGCGGTGAACATAAGACTCAGAAGAGACGGGATTGATTTATTTGCAGGATGCTAAATGGGCTAAACAAAGCAGGGGGGGTTATTAAGTACGGGATGAATCCGACGGCATATCCCCGCCATCTTGGACTATGCCAAGTGGGAATAAGAAACCACCCATGCAGCGGCAGGGCAGGATCCGTAAAAGATCGGGTATAATAGACCCGGGGTCTGAATAGGGACCAGCATGACATGACACGTCCCATATGGGTGCGGTGCCGCATCTATATCCCCCTTCGAGGGACCATCGGAGAGCATGCAAGGCTATGACTCCGTGGGCCGGCGGGGCTGGGAGAGAACATCACATTTACCCGGTAGGATGTGTATAAATTTCGGCAGCATGTCCCCTTAACTTGGATTATGCCAAGAGAGAATAGGTCATCATCCACGGGAGGCCGGGATGACGACCGAACGAGGATGGGCACCGGGCCCGGAGACATTGCTTCCATCTATCTCATCGGTTAGTGTTCCCTTGGAACCCATCAGAACGCACATAACAACATGGCTCTTTGGGTTCATAGGGTGGCAGTGGAATCCGGATCCAGAACGAGAGCTGTAGGGGGAGTCTTCCCCATTGTTGTATCTTCTCAGGGCACAGGTAATGGTCTCTGAACATTCCTGAGACATATGTGTGAGGAGATTAGAAGGTTGACAAATGGTAGTGCAGAGATGAGCCTCGGATTGGGTTTCATCGGCCGAAGAAGGAGGGTCTCGGTGGTGGCTTCTTGACCAAACAAGGGGGTCTCGGCGTGGCTTTAATTGGCCCAAAGAGGGCTCTCGGCGCGGCCTGACAAAAAGAAAAAAAGGGGGGCTCTCGGCCTGGGGCTTCTCGGCGCGCCCGTCACCGTGCCGGGAAGCTGGCGCCAGGAGATTGTAGGCCGGGGGGGTTTGCGTGAAGAGGGGTTTAGATGGTTTTTTTTGTCGGTTTGCTGAAGAGGGAGGCCTCTCGGTAGCGTAGTTCTCGGCGTGGAAATCAGCACGCCGGGAAGGTGAAAGGGCTAAGGGTTTCAGGGTCTGATTACGATACTCTGTTTGGGAATTTTTGAGTTTTCTGGCTCGGATTGAGACCGGATCTGGGGTGTAAGGGGTGGTTTCATGGATGCTTCTGCTAGAGGGATGCCAAGGGAGCCGAGAGACCAAATCAGTAGGCGGAAGAGAGATCATCATCCGGACCTGAGAAGCTTTCTCTGTTTGCCGTCAGCCGTCCGGGGGTCAAGAGATGACTGTCTCTGCTCCCCGGATGAACCCAATGGCATCTAAAACTGGCAATGGAGAGACTTTCAGCACCGAAACCCCAGACCCTAATCATTCAAAGGTTAGAATGGAGGGTCGAGAGACTGAGGTCATCGTTTGTTAGAATCTCGCGGGATGGCGTCAACCTGCAGAGCAGACACATCTTTGTACAGCCAGCAGTCCAAGGAACCAAGAGATTGATGTCTCGGGTTCCTGAACAACACGAAGGGCTCGAGGGAAAACTCGGACTATACGCGGAGGATCTGCCATTGAGACAGAAGGGGAGAAGGAAGTAGAGCACAATCACCCATTAGATAGGGATGGGGGCCCTATCTTCATGCCTCTTCGGAGAACCAACGAGGATTCTGAAACCGGTACTATATAAACTATTAGACATTTCGAATAGAAGACATATCCACGGGATACAAAGGGGAAGAGCTTCAATTGCCCAATATTCATCACTGCAATTGTAGCATTCCATTTCATTGCATCGTCTCACACTTACATCAACCATGAAAGGGAGACTAAGAAGCAGAGAGGTACAAAGCAAAAATCGGGATTGTCCGGCTACATTTGATAAATCGAGAAAAAGAACTTGCTAGATTACATCAAAGAAAAGGAAAGAAAGCATGGGGGAGGGTGGAGCATTGACTCCTCTCCCTCCCCGGAGCAACCCACCTGCAACTTCTTCTTCCTCCTTTTCTTCGAGCTCTCGTTTTCTCTTTTTGGTTTCTGGCTATCCTCTCAATATCTGCCTCTTCCTCTTTTTTTTCTCAGCCGCCGTCCTCCTCCTCTTTTGTTTCATCGAAGGGATCAGGGTTTTATAACCGTCTTCCCCCCTTTTTACCTTCTCGGCAGGCCTCATCACGGCGCACCTCAAATGAGGCTTCCCGGTGCGCAGGCATTCGACCTCTTGGTGCAGCTTCTGGGCTTCGACAAGAAGCTCCCGGTGCCACTTTCATAGGCCCAATTAAGCCTTTTAGACTAGGGCTTTGCTAGTCCTTCAAGTACACCATCACCCAAGAGGGCCTTTCATTGACGACATATCTTGCATCGAGATCATTATTAAGGTTTTCATCAGTCCGTAGATAGAAGTTTCATCAGTATTGTCATCTGAATGATGACAAAACCGGGTATCATTTTATCGATATCGTCACCCGAATGGTGACGAGGTCGGACATCAGCTTTAGCCTGGGAAGACTTCAGCCGGGTGTATAATCTGTGGAGACGATTCTTCTTGTGTTCTGACTTTGCAAAAGCCTTTACAATCTTCATCTTCCGGCACCGGCTTCATCTTTATCTTACATCACATCTATCAATAAGCCGACATCTGGCCTATGCTGACATGTCATCTGTGGATTCTTGGATGTAACAGTAACATAGCTCTTAGTAAAAGTGTGCTGGGAGGTCCCATCAGTTGAGTGACTGCTGCTTTATCAGTGTTGTCGTCTGAATGATATCGGCACCGGGCATCAGCTTGGCCGACAAAGGCTTCGACAGGGTAAATGGTTGACAGGCTTCATCATTGGCCTTTCACTGTTGGTCTGATCCTCTTTTCAACTGTGCTTTCACCCTTGTTCATTTTCAAGGTGTCAACATATATGGATGGAATCAGCGTCTAGTCCTCTTTCTTTTGAGTCTTAAAGCCCTAAATTCCATTAGGTATCCTGCGTTAATTTAATGGTTTGGTAGAGGCATGTCAGAATTAGGGCAGAACTTGTTCCCCTTTGATTTCAGTAGCGATTTCAGGCTGTAAATCAAAAATTGATTCATGCATCTTGTAGAGTTTTTCATGTTCTTTCTATTGGTAGTAAAAGCCCCAAATTCCATGTTGTATACCCTTCGAATTTCGTGTTTTATTGTGACCCTAAAAACATCACCGAGGGCGGGCAAGGGTTGGTTCAATCAGATTTTTTACCAGACTTAGACGGTCTTACGATAGACCACACATCCTGGATGGGTGGTCACTGCATGACCACACATCCTAGGATGGGCGGTCCTCACCTAACCACATATCTAGATGGACGGTTTTACCTGGACCACACAACTCTAATAGGATGTGTGGCTCCCAGAGGACCACACAACCCTGACATGATGTGCGGCTCCCAGAGGACCACATATCTGGATGTGCAGCTCCCAGAGGACCACATATCTGGATGTGCGGCTCTTAGAGAATCACACAACCCTGACAGGATGTGCGGCTCTCAGAGGACCACACAACCCTGGGATGGGCGGCCGTCTCTGGACCGTCCAACCCAATGGGAGGCCCTCACTGAACCGTTCAACCCTTCAGTCTAGTAGATATAAGGTCCTGTAACGACCGCACATCTATGCAGAATGACTTAGTGTGAGCTCTACATGATTCATATTAGTATCTTAATTGATAATTAGTAAATTAGAAACCCATATGACAAGTGGTAAATTATGCAAGTAAATTTCTGTAAAATGCATACTTTTTATTCCCACATGATCTTGTTCATTATCATTATCATCTTGATTAATCTTTTTGGCAATCAAATTAATGTAAATCATGATCCTTGATAAATTGACATGAAAATTAGGACTGAAATGAATACTAGGTTAGTTGACAGCCATTCTACTCTAGTAGAACGGTTTGACCAATTTACCGACTTTTAGTAAGTCATTAGCCCTATTAGTTGTGCTAGCCTTGAACTTACCTCCGGACACTCCATCCGGCGGACTTAACATCATCTTGGGATCTCTGTATATCAATGCTAAGAACCTAATGAACCACCAGAATCACCGATTTACGTGACTGAACTGCTGGATTATAAGTCTTTGATCGAATTGGGCTAAGAGAGGCATGTGCGGCCAATAGTGGACCGCATATCCTTATAGGCGGCCCAATAACGACCACATATTCCTGGCTTATGCCATTAAGTGTTGGTCGATTAACCTTGATCAATCTTCGACCAAAACATTAAGCCATGGACTGACCAATAGACAGTAGACTAGGCCCTGGTTTAGCTTTACCCTGTCTTTGGCAGCTCGGAGTCCAATAGGGTGATTTCTTAGCCTTCTAGCCAAGCCCGGGTGGTGCTGCTGGAATATGACCGTTCAAACCTTATGCGGATTCTCTTGGACCGCATATCTTTAATACGGCCCCGTATGGCCCGTACATCATGTTCATGGGTCTTAAGGTCTCCTGGACCTGTGCGGACCAGAACTTACCGTTCATCCTTTAGAGCGGCACACTATCAGCCGTTCATTCTTTACCTCGTGGGCTGAGTTTCAGTCCATCTCTTGTAAGTGCAGCCCAGTGTTAGCCGCATATATCCTTTGAGTGGCCTCTGTATGACCGTACATCTCTCATAGATGAGTTTTATCGTGTTTTGTGCTCTTGAATCCAAGGACGGATTAGTCCTTTAAATCTTGAACTTCTGGACAGAAATTCCTCTGATTATTTGGCCATAAACTTGACTAAATGTCTAGACGGAACTTGGGATCTTGGATCCGATAAATCAATGCCAACGCATCATAAGGGCCTAGTCTGGTCTTGGGGAGAGCGCCCGAAAAGTACTTGTGCCCATGGGAGTTTGTAATGACAAGGTGAGGCATTGCACCGAGTGCATGACTAGCGTGATGTCTACGACATAAATCTCTTGTTACTTGATCGTGCTTGACTTGTTTAAAATACTTGATGGTGGCCATTTCCTCGTTACAATTTCCTGTTACGCTTGTTACATGATATTCTTGTTGAAATCCAGGTATCTTAGATTTTCTTGACCTTGCAAGATCTTTATATTACGTTGTTTTTCTTCTGTATCGTCATTTCTTTTCTTATCATTGCATATAAAAATGGAATAATTGGTTAATTACGTAAACTTACCTGTTATTATCTACTGAGCATTCGCTCATATAGTTGTCTCCCCCTTTTTTCCAGGCAGCTCAGGTGACGATGCGTTTACCGTTGGGGATGGGCATGAGTAATGATTGGAGTGTACCAGTTCTAGATTTTGAGTTGGCATAGTTATCCTACTCTTAGTTGTGCCTTAGAGCGTGTTTAGCTACAGTTATGATATTATTGTTAAGTTGTTATTACCTCAGTTTATATTAAAGTTGGTTTAAGGATATTGTACTAGATTTGAGATGTTTCATGACCAATAAAGTTATCTCTTTTCATAGCACTTGTGTTAATGCTTAGATTAGCTTATCTTTATTTCTAGCTATTTTTGACTGTACGTTCCGATATTTCGCGTCGGGGCATGACCGTTTAGGTGGTATCAGAGCCTAGGTTTCACATTCCTCGATTTTCTAAGTTCTAGGGGTATAAGTAATGATTTAGGACCCATAACCTTGTTATAAGTCTAAGAACCAAACCTGGTGAGATTTGGGTAGAAACTTGGGTTAAGTTCATACCTTAATTGTGATATTATCTATTTTTAATGAACCTAAGTAATCTATTCCATGTGTAGGCCTTTGCAATGACAGCTGATCGCGCGGAATGGAGGAACTTGTAGTGCACGGTTCAAGGCCTTACTCAAGTTTTGCAATAAGTGGCCCAAGCAGGAACTGCAAACCATGGCACTAGTGATTTATATCGGAACTTTTGGGGGATGAATCCGCCGAGATTTGGTGGCTCGATTGACCCTGATGAAGCTGAGGACTGGCTAGAAGAAATGGAAAGGATATTCGAGGTAATGCAGTGCAGCAATCAAGAACGTGTCCTTCTATCAACTTTTCAACTTGAACGTGATGCAAGAACATGGTGGGATTCAATGAAGGCTACCCTTGGTGATCAGCAAGTCACATGGGAGGAGTTCGAGGAATTCTTTAATAGCAAATACTTTTCTGATAGAGTGCAAGAGAAGAAGGTAGCGGAGTTCAAGGCTTTGAAGCAGTGAAATCTATCTGTGGCAGAATATGAAGCTCAATTTTCTCGGTTATCCCGATATGCTACTCACTTGATATCCACCGAGAAGATGAAGGCTAAGCGCTTTCTTAATGGATTGAAGCTGCTATATATCAACCAATTAGCACCAATGGAAATCCCAACCTATTCTGAGATGGTGAGAAAAGCTCAAGTCCTATAAGATACTCTAGAAATGACGGAGAGAATCCGTGGAAAAAGTGCAAGGAAGGAACAACTTACGGGTTCCGGGAATATCAAACCCGAGTATGGCAGGAAGAGGCCCATTAGTGGGTCTGGTTCGTGGAGTGGGTCCGGATCGTGGAAAGGCAAGATGTTGAAACGTGAAGACAAGAAACCTGGCCCTATTGTTCCATTCAAAGGAGTATGCAAGTATTGTGATCGTCCATGCCATAAGATGGAGGAGTGCTGGCGCAAGTTGGGCGCCTATTTGCGATGTGGAAGTAGGGAGCACCGTATCCCAGACTGTCCTCTTTTATCTGAACAAGTTATGCCGGCGAAACCACAAGGCATCAAGAAACAACAAGGCAAGCTCCAAGCTCTACAAGCAGATGAGGCAGGAACCACTGAGGGTGGTGGACTCGTCGAAGGTACTCTTATTATACTCGACAAGCCAGCATTTGTTCTTCTTGATACTGGTGCCACACATTCATTTATTTCTCGGTGTTTTACTAAGTCTTTAGCTGTGAAGCCTATTTTGATGGATTCTCTGTTAGAGATTTCAACCCCTATTGGTACTAGATCAGCAATTCAGTATTTCTATCCTTCTAGTAAGGTTATGATTGATGAACAGAATTTTCCAGCTGATTTAGTTTGCATGGACATGAAGGATTATGATGTAATCCTAGGAGCAGATTGGTTAGCTAAATATGAGGTAAATGTTCACTGCAGTACTAGCTCTGTGTCTTTTACTAGGCACCCGAGACTTTCTCTTGTGGGAGTTAAACACCATAACTCCGTATCACTTATCTCAGCTCTTCGAGCTGATAAGCTGATGAAGCGTGGATGTAAAGCTTTTCTAGCCTTTGTCTATGCGACTCCTGAGCAGCAGATTGAGATTAAGGACATTTCTGTTGTCCGAGATTTTCCTGATGTCTTTCCAGAGGAACTGCCAGGACTTCCGCCTGAGCGGGAAGTTATCTTTTCTATTGATCTCATTCTTGGCACATCTCCTATTTCCAAAGCTCCTTATCGTATGTCTCCTGCGGAACTGAGGGAATTAAAGCAACAGTTGATGGAATTGCTCGAGAAGGGTTTCATTCGTCCAAGTACTTCCCCTTGGGGAGCCCCTGTATTATTCGTCCGGAAGAAAGATGGTTCGATGAGATTGTGCATCGATTATCGGCAATTGAACCAGCTGACTGTCAAGAACAAATATCCATTGCCGAGGATTGACGAATTATTTGATCAGATAGCGGGAGCTCAGTATTTTTCTAAGATCGTTCTTCGATCTGGATATCATCAGTTGCAGATTAAGGAAGAGGATATCTATAGAACAGCTTTCCACAGTAGGTATGGTCATTTTGAATTTGTCATTATACCTTTTGGTCTAACGAATGCACCAGCAACTTTCATGCAGTTGATGAACAATGTATTTCGGCCCTCTCTTGATCAATGGGTCGTGGTATTCATTGACGATATCCTGATTTATTCCAAGAATAAAGAGGAGCATGCTGAACATCTGAGGATGACATTGCAATTATTGAGAGATCATCGGCTATATGCCAAGTTCAACAAGTGTGAATTCTGGCTGCAAGAGGTGTCCTTTCTCGGACATATCATCACAAAGGAAGGAATTTCTGTTGATCCTTCAAAGGTAGAGGCAGTGAAGAAGTGGGATCAGCCTACCAGTGTGACTACAGTTAGAAGTTTCCTAGGCCTAGCAGGCTACTACCGAAGATTTATCCAAGATTTCTCTAAGATTGCGGTACCTATGACATGATTAACCCACAAGGAGAACAAATTTGATTGGTCAGAAGATTGCCAGCGAAGCTTTCAGACTTTGAAGGAATGTTTAACTACTGCACCTGTATTGGCCTTACCTTCTGGTGAAGGAGGTTTTGTCGTATACACCGATGCTTCAGGTATTGGTTTAGGCTGTGTACTGATGCAGCATGGGAAAGTGATTGCCTATTCTTCTAGGCAGTTGAGGAAGCATGAAGAGAATTATCATGTTCATGATTTGGAACTAGCAGCGGTGGTATTCACCTTGAAGATATGGAGGCATTACTTATATAGAGAAACATTCACAGTATTTTCAAATCATAAGAGTCTGAAATATTTATTTTCTCAGAAGGAACTCAATATGAGGCAAAGAAGATGGTTGGAGTACTTGAAGGACTTCGACTTCTCGATTGAGTATCATCCTAGAAAAGGCAATGTTGTGGCAGATGCATTAAGCCGGAAGCCTGTAGCTAAATTGTCAAGTCTCATGTTACAAGAGTGGAGGCTACTGGAACAATTAGCTAGCCTGGACCTTAATGTTGACAATGATCGGGTTAGGATTGCACAGATTCGACTTAAGCCAGAATTGTTGATGGAAATCAAGTCTTTGCAAGATAATGATCCCGAGCTAGTAGAGATCAAGGGAAGCTTGAGCAGCAGACCTGACTTCATGATGGCTGACGATGGAAGATTGTTATTCCAGGGTAGAACTTGTGTACCTGATGAAGCTGAAATAAAGAACAAGATTCTTGAGGAAGCACATAGATCTAGATACACCATTCGTCCTGGAGGCACTAAAATGTTCAGAGATTTGAAAAGATCTTTTTGGTGGACGAATATGAAAAGGGAAGTTGCAGACTTCATGAGTCGATGCTTGGTTTGTCAGCAAGTTAAGGCTGAACATTTCAAACCGGCAAGAAAATTAAAACCACTCGACATACCCCAATGGAAGTGGGAAAGCATTGGCATGGACTTCATTATGGGTCTACCTAGGACTCGTGGTGGACTTGATGCAATATGGGTGATTGTCGATCGATTGACAAAGTCAGCTCATTTCTTACCCATTAAGTCTAAATGGACCATTGATATATTGGCTGCTTTGTATTTGAAGGAAGGGGTAAGGCTCCCTGGCATACCAGTCAGCATTGTGTATGATAGAGACCCCAGATTTACTTCACATTTCTGGAAGGGACTGCAAGAGTCTCTGGGTACTCGTCTGAATTTCAGTACTGCTTTTCATCCACAGACAGATTGACAGACTGAAAGAACCAACCAGATAGTAGAAGATATGCTTAGAGCATGCATGATTGATTTCGGAGGCAGTTGGAGTGATCACTTGGCATTAATTGAATTCTCCTACAACAACAGTTATCAATCCAGCATACAGATGGCTCCTTTTGAAGAATTGTACGGAAGAAGCTGTCGTTCCCCGTTATGTTGGGATGAGGTAGGTGAGAAACAATGGCTTGGACCGGATCTTATTTCAGAATCATCACAGAACATCCGTATTATCCGAGACCGGTTACAAGTAGCCCAATCAAGATAGAAGAGTTATGCTGATAACAGAAGGAGAACATTGGAGTTTCAGGTTGGCGAGCATGTATTTTTAAAGGTCTCTCCTACGAGAGGGATTCGAAGATTTGGCATTCAGGGCAAGCTAAGTCCGAGATATATTGATCCATTCGAGATCCTGGATAGAGTGGGAGAGGTTGCTTATAGGCTGGTATTACCGCCTCAGTTGTCTGGCGTACACAATGTTTTCCATGTGTCTATGTTACGGAAATATGTGTACGACCCCACTCACATCATTCAGCATGTGGATTTCGAATTGAAGGAAGATTTGACCTATGAAGAAAGACCTATCAAGATTTTGGACCGGAAACAACAGCAACTCCGGAATCGTTCCATACCGATGGTCAAAATTCAGTGGAGCCGGCGTGGGACCGAAGAAGTTACTTGGGAGTCTGAAGATACTATGCGAAAGCAGTATCCCAACTTATTCTAGGTGAGCTATCTCATTCCCTATTTTCTATATTTAGTGCAGTGAATTTGGAGGACTAAATTCCTTAAAGTAGGAGAGGGTGTAATACCCCGATTTGGAAATTGAAATGAAATTGAAATGAATGAATTTCAGAATTTAATATTTAATTCCGTAGTAAATAGGACAAGTGGAATTTTGACTACCTTATAAAAATCTATAAAAATGGTAATTTGGTAAAGGATAATTTATTTAACAACTTTATCTTCTGTGGTCGACCCAACAAAAATTCGTAACTAGGTCTAATCAATAGATTGAGCCCAAAATGCACACTTACCTAACCTTAACTTAAACCACGAAATTAGGGCTTAATACCCCATCAAATGAGCCCAAATCGGTGGCAAATGAAAGACCACGATCTATGGATCGTTTCCCCTCTGCCAATTCACCGAAACCATAACCCTAAAACTTTTAGTCGACCGAGCTTGGGAGTGGTCAACAATTGCGGCGCCGTTTCAATCACTCCACTTGCTTCGACGAATTCTCCAAACACAGAAGGATCCAGAAGGTGTATGAGCTATAAAAACAAAGCTCTGCAACCCTAGAATCCTTTGGGAGTAGTGGCGACCACATTGGAGATCGATCAAGGGAGATCTCTGGTGATTAGTGGAGACGTGTCGGCGTCCCTTCTTCTTCCTTTCTTATTCCTTCTTTACTCAATTGAGGTAGGTAATAACAAGCCCAATATAAACTGTTATATATGGATGGAATCAACGTCTAGTCCTCTTTCTTTTGAGTCCTAAAGCCCTAAATTCCATTAGGTATCCTGCGTTAATTTAATGGTTTGGTAGAGGCATGTCAGAATTAGGGCAGAACTTGTTCCCCTTTGATTTCAGTAGCGATTTCAGGCTATAAATCAAAAATTGATTCATGCATCTTGTAGAGTTTTTCATGTTCTTTCTATTGGTAGTAAAAGCCCCAAATTCCATGTTGTATACCCTTCAAATTTCGTGTTTTATTGTGACCCTAAAAACATCGCCGAGGGCGGTCAAGGGTTGGTTCAATCGGATTTTTTACCAGACTTGGACGGTCTTACGATAGACCACACATCCTGGATGGGTGGTCACTGCATGACCACACATCCTGGGATGGGCGGTCCTCACCTAACCACATATCTAGATGGATGATTTCACTTGGACCACACAACTCTGACAGGATGTGCGGCTCCCAGAGGACCACATATCTGGATGTGCGGCTCCCAGAGGACCACACAACCCTAACAGGATGTGCGGCTCCCAGAGGATGACAAATTTGGATGTGCGGCTCCTAGAGGACCACATATCTGGATGTGCGACTCTCAAAGAACCACACAACCCTGATAGGATGTGCGGCTCCTAGAGGACCACATATCTGGATGTGCGGCTCTCAGAGGACCACACAACTCTAGGATGGGCGGCCATCACTGGACCGTCCAACCCAAAGGGAGGCCCTCACTGAACCGTTCAACCCTTCAGTCCAGTAGATATAAGGTCCTGTAACGACCGTACATCTATGCAGAATGACTTAGTGTGAGCTCTACATGATTCATATTAGTATCTTAATTGATAATTAGTAAATTAGAAACCCATATGACAAGTGGTAAATTATGCAAGTAAATTTCTGTAAAATGCATACTTTGTATTCCCACATGATCTTGTTCATTATCATTATCATCTTGATTAATCTTTTTGGCAATCAAATTAATGTAAATCATGATCCTTGATAAATTGACATGAAAATTAGGACTGAAATGAATACTAGGTTGCTTGACAGCCATTCTACTCCAGTAGAACGGTTTGACCAATTTACCGACTTTTAATAAGTCATTAGCCCTATTAGTTGTGCTAGCCTTGAACTTACCTCCGGACACTCCATCCGGCGGACTTAACATCATCTTGCGATCTCTGTATATCCCTGCTAAGAACCTAATGAACCACCAGAATCACCGATTTACGTGACTGAACCGCTGGATTATAAGTCCTGGATCGAATTGGGCTAAGAGAGGCATGTGCGGCCAGTAGTGGACCGCATATCCTTATAGGCGGCCCAATAACGACCGCATATTCCTGGCTTATGCCATTAAGTGTTGGTCGATTAACCTTGATCAATATTCGACCAAAACATTAAGCCCTGGACTGACCAATAGACAGTAGACTAGGCCCTGGTTTAGCTTTACCCTGTCTTTGGCAGCCCGGAGTCCAATAAGGTGATTTCTTAACCTTCTAGCCAAGCCCGGGTGGTGCGGCTGGAATATGACCGTTCAAACCTTATGCGGATTCTCTTGGACCGCATATCTTTAATACGGCCCCGTATGGCCCGTACATCATGTTCATGGGTCTTAAGGTCTCCTGGACCTGCACGGCCCAGAACTTACCGTTCATCCTTTAGAGCGGCACACTGTCAGCCGTTCATTCTTGACCTCGTGGGCTGAGTTTCAGTCCATCTCCTGTAAGTGCGGCCCAGTGTTAGCCGCATATATCGTTTGAGCGGCCTCTGTATGACCGTACATCTCTCAGAGATGAGTTTTATCATGTTTTGTGCTTTTGAATCCAAGGACGGATTAGTCCTTTAAATCTTGAACTTCTGGACAGAAATTCCTCTGATTATTTGGCCATAAACTTGACTAAATGTCTTGACGGAACTTGGGATCTTGCATCCGATAAATCAATGCCAACGCATCATAAGGGCCCAGTCTGGTCCTGGGGAGAGCGCCCGAAAAGTACTTGTGCCCATGGGAGTTTGTAATGACAAGGTGAGGCATTGCACCGAGTGCATGACTAGCGTGATGTCTACGACAGAAATATCTGGTTATCTCTTGTTACTTGATCGTGCTTGACTTGTTTAAAATACTTGATGGTGGCCATTTCCTCGTTACAGTTTCCTGTTACGCTTGCTACATGATATTCTTGTTGAAATCCAGGTGTCTTAGATTTTCTTGACCTTGCAAGATCTTTATATTACGTTGTTTTTCTTCTGTATCATCATTTCTTTTCTTATCATTGCATATAAAAATGGAATAATTGGTTAATTATGCAAACTTGCCTGTTATTATCTAATGAGCGTTCGCTCATATAGTTGTCTCCCCCTTTTTTCCAGGCAGCTCAGGTGACGCTGCGTTTACCGTTGGGGATGGGCAGGAGTAATGATTGGAGTGTACCAGTTCTAGATTTTGAGTTGGCATAGTTATCCTACTCTTAGTTGTGCCTTAGAGCGTGTTTAGCTACAGTTATGATATTATTGTTAAGTTGTTATTGCCTCAGTTTGTATTAAAGTTGGTTTAAGGATATTGTAATAGATTTGAGATGTTTCATGACCAATAAAGTTATCTCTTTTCATAGCACTTGTGTTAATGCTTAGATTAGCTTATCTTTATTTCTAGCTATTTCTGACTGTACGTTCCGATATTCCGCGTCGGGGCGTGACATAATATGTATACTACCAAATTTAAAATTTCGATCCACAATAAATTAAAGAAAATAGTTAAATGGTGAGAGAGAGAGTCGAATCCACAGAGAGGTTTTGATTCCAAACTTAAAAACCCATGATTTTCAACTTTAAAATCTAAACATCTCTGTGGATTCGACTCAGTCTCACCATTTAACTATTTTCTCTAATTTATTATGGATCAAAATTTTAAATTTGGCAGTGGACATATTAACGACGTGTGTTTCATGCTATCAGCGTCCGAAGTCCTCGACCATGTGTGCACACACTAAACGCTTGTACCAAGTCAGGCCCTCTAGCTGGTTTTTCTCCTGACCCGGACTCGAGCCCCTACAGGGGAGGCCCTATGGCAAACCAGCCTAAAAACTGTCTCTAATGGGTGTAGCTCTCCACCTACCCCGTCGGTGGGTTAGCACACGCGTGCCCAGGCAAGCCACTGTAGCTCTCCACCTATACCCATGTGGGTTGGCACAAGCGTGCCCAGGAAGCTATGACTAGTGGGGGTCACCACACAAACGACTCTCGGTGGAAACCACAGGATCACGGACAGGCCACGCACAGGCCCTGTCACGTCCCGCTTGGGAAATAGGTGGCACGAAGCCACCGGACTCTAGGCAGTCCACTAAACCTATTAAAGCACTGGTCCTCGAGTCACAGGACTCAGGGTCAAGACCGTCGTACAAGAACAGCTCCAGGCCGTCAATCTAGCAAATCCCTAGGTCAGAAACCTCAGTACAATATAGCTTTTAAGGCGGGACATAACCGCCGACTCAATCCCTTCCAAAAGGAACCTAAGAAACTCTCCAGCCCCAGGCTGGGTAATTGGACTCACAGTCCATAGGCCATACGCACGGCCCACATGGAAACTGCATTCCAAAGAAGCTAACGACGTGCTGGAATAGCCCTCTGCACTCATGCCAACCCATGGCGACTCGATCTAGCGAAGATACACGAGCCCGGCACACATGGGGGTCACCAAGACCCCTAAAACCCATGGGCACATTAATCAAAGTAAAATGGTATCTCCAGACACCCAAAAACTTTGTCACGGTACCCACGGGGTGTCCGAGACACTCACGGGGCCAAAGGTCGGTCATTGGGTCTCAACTAGACCGACCGGGACTCAAAACGGGCAAAAGGACTAGATTTCGGTCGACCAATACCCCTGGGTCGGTCGACCAATAGCGGGACAAGTCGACCTGTCCAGTGGGTAGGTTGACCTGACCAGCAGCCAGTAGCATTGCAGGATGGTTCGGTCGATCGAACTGCCCAGTTCGATCGATCGAACTAGGCAGCTCCCCTGCCCAAAACACGCTGGCCAGTTCGGTCGACCGGTTCCAACTGGTCGGTCCACCGAACACGGCTGGAAATCGACCGGAGCCACCCTAGGGCTCCGATTCCACGCCCCTATTCGATCCCAATCGATGGGCAAAACAACGGGGATCATTCCCGGGGTCCCAAAACCCAAAAATGGAGGGAAAAGAAGCGAGAAACTTCACTCGATCGAGCGAAACCATCACACACCCTAAAACATTCAAAAACTGAAGTCCCGCGATCAATAACACCCAAGAGGGGGGTGAATTGGGTGATTATAACTTTTAGCAAATTTTTACCCGATTTAAAGAAGTATGATGAAGCATCAACTAGGAATTCAAATCTGTTAGCCACAAGCTAGATTTATCAAAAACTATCTCCACAATAGTTCCTTGGTACAAGGCTGAGGTGTGAATCCAAGGATTCTACTCACGCAAGATGCTATTGTCTTGACAAGAGTGATCTTGTCGATTCAAAAACACCTTTTGATATACCAAAGATCTATTTACATAAAGGACCGATTATGCTAAATCCGAAAGATCAAACTCAAAACAACAATATGCACTAACAAAGACACGGAATGGAGGTTGACGAAATGAGCCAAACCACACAATCCAAACCACAATGCACGATGATTTTTAAGGTCGTTCGGATGCAACAATGACAACCTACATCCACCCCTCACCAAAATCCAGTGAGGCTTCATTGCTGTAAACCAGCACGGGGATGAATCCCCAACACGGAGATACATTCCAACCACACATGCAGGGTGACGCCTGCACACACACACACGGAGACCCGCCCCAACACACACACAGAGACGAGCTCCAATACGATCCAATGACCGGATCAACAACACACATACACGAGTTGCGACAGATGCAGCACTCTACACACTTGTACAACCGGATCTGGATAGATCCACACACACACACACATGCAGATCTAAGAAGATCTACGCACACACACAGATCTGAACAAGACAATCCACACGACCACGGATCTGAATTGATCCACACACACACGGATGTTTACAGATTACAAAGAACAAGACTTGAAGCTCAAAACAAAAAGACAAATGAAACACAGTTGAGAAAACTCCTGATTTGGCTCCCCTTGAGTGTATGATGCAGATCTTGAATGAGGCTTGAATCTCCACTTGATTTCCACTTAATTGGCTTCAGAATGATCTTCAAATGCTTGAGGTTTGATGAAGAATGGTTGGACGAATTACTATTCACAAAGTTGTTCCTGCAGCTCTTTTTCTCCTTTGATGGCCTTCCTTTGATCCCCTTGCATCATCTTGGTTTCTTGACCCAAGAGTTGTTTTTATAAGCCTTGAATGGTCCATGGACAAGCCAAAAACCATATCCACATTTCCTGGCAAATTTGGAGGCTAGAGGACTGAAAAGTCCACAAGAAAGGCTTGAACACGTTGGTGAAAATAAAGTCAAACAAGGCTACATCGGGGCTGGCGATCGGCCGAAAATAGGGGGGCGGTCGACCGAAATTTTTTAGGAAATGAAGATTTCATTGCTGGGAAAACCGGTCGACTGGCCCATGGCTGGCGGTCGACCGAAATCTAGGTTTTTCCCATATTTGCAATATTCAACCCCTTAAACCCATTTGCAGTCCGTGGGATCAAACTCCTTTGACCTTGAAGATTTATACTAAGTATTTTATCCTGTAAGAACATAGATAATTGATTAGGACTATAACTCAAACATCCATATGATGAAAGCATGGACTTCATGCAAACCATTAAGGAGTACGAATAAGTATAAAAACCCTTTTTAACATCCTTCAATCCATTGACCAAAGATGAAGCCCTTTCACACATTTGATGGACATCAAGAAGCCAAGTTCACCAAGATTAATGTGAAATGTTTAAGCACCTCATGATGATTGACAAAGCATCAAATGAAGTTATGTTCATAATGAGATGAACTCAAAAGAGACTTCCATTTTCGACAACCCAGCATCCATCAAATCTTCCACTCAGAGCAGACCATGAGACTCAAGCATCACACACACAAGCTACTAAGATTAATATGCATGATATGTATTGTAGCCCTTGAAAACACAAGTCTTCCACCCAACCAACAAGAGCTAATGACTATGAGGTTGCACACAATGAGAAAGTCTTACCAAAGGTTCTTGACAAATTAGACATGACATATACCACCGATTTCAGTTTGTAGATAGCAAGGGTACTTATCCACACGTTTGCTTTACCTTCCAAGCGACCACCAAGATGTTTAATCCTTTAAATCAAGATAGTCAAAGTTTAATATATCATGAGATACACAAGGACTTGTTCACATGAAAGAGGCTATGAAACCAACTCAAACAACCAAGGATCAAGTCCATATAACCATGTTGCCATTTGCCATTAAAACCATTTGGAACATCAACATGAGTGCACAGTGACACCAAGAACATGTGCAAGCAAACATAAAGTTTAGTTATCATCAAAAGCATATGCACGGCATATACAACAATCTCCCCCTTTTTGATGATGACAAACTTTATGACTGACAGACAAGATCATAATCTTCTCCCCCTTTGACATGATCAAAAAGTGGGAGGAAGGCAATGAAGTTTAAATAATTATCAAGCAGATTCATAAATTAATAAGAGACCACTACAAAAGTTCAAGTGAGGCAATATCAAAGCAAGGATACGGTGATCAAAACATATTGATTCATTCATTCCAATTGTTGAGTATGGAGATAGGAAGATATGTAGACTGTAGATGTGCGGGCCAAAATTCACAAATCAAGTTGATGCCATTCATAGCCAAACACCCATTTAGTAAAAATAATGAATTTAAAGTCCATTCAATTTCTGGATTTTCATTGATTTTCAGATTTTTAAATTTCTTTGGGAATGCATGAAGCTAGATGCATATAAATGATGACATATGAAATGCACAGAATGCAACCAGATAGTTACGTATATATAGACATGCAACATATCTCCCCCTTACTTATTTAAGAAGGGAATGGGTATAAGAAAGATACATGAGAGTCATGACAATCAGAATATTCATATGATGGGAATCTACACCGGGCACTAACTTTTATTTTTATATTTGTGTCCTTTTAGTTTGAATTTATATCCTTGGGAAGTAGGTTTGCAATTGTAAGGCTTTATAAGCCAATTTGTCATTCCTTAGGATTCTTTGGGTTTTTGTGCAAAAGTCCAGTAGGACCAGCAAGGGGCCCCCATCTCCTTTCCTGTTGGTCCACCTAAGTCTTAGGGCCCATATGGGGTCAGTCAAAGGTCTAAGGTGGGCTTCTAGATAGTTTGACATTCAAAGGGGGACAAGTGTTACAAAATGTCCAAGATGCCTCCCCTTAAGTCAAGGGGGTGCCCCCCATTAAAATGACATTTTATATTTTATATTTTAGGCCAATTGACCACATGGGGAAGAAAATGCTACCCATCTTCTCTCTCCCACGAATTCCAACCCCCTCCCACTTCCTCCCCTTCTATATAAACCCATGTATAGTGTTTTGTAAGGTTTAATGAAGAGAAAAATTATGAATTTGGTTGGAGCCAAAGAAGGGTGTGCCCTCTTCCTCTCTCCCTCCCTCTCTTGCAGATGGATTTCTACTAAATCTTGGGTGTGATGCCGTTCTATATTCTCCTTAGCCCCTCTAAGTTCCATTTCTGCTGCCGCCGCCATCACACCACTGTCGCGCCGCCGCCACCATCGTCGGAGTTCTGTCTCCATTAGGATAGAACCTCACCTACGAAATTTTATCTTATTTTTGTTGTCTAATCGAGCCTTAATTTTGAGGGTTTGTTCTGTCCATCTCCCTTAACCTCCAGTTCAAATTTCGTGTCATTTGGAAGTCCTTTGGTGTTTTTCCCATATTTTTGTTTGTCGTCTCAGTAATCTGCCCTTTTGCAGATCTACGAGATAGAGTCACAGTGTTGTATTTTTCCCACCCACTTATAAATTTCCAAAAAAATCAAAAAACTTCCTCAGTGTTTCTCACATATACCCCCTTTCACCATAATTTTCGTGGAGTCTATAAAAATCATTTTCCCTTCGGTCAAAGGTCAGTTTCAGGAAAAACACAGTCTGCCCTGTGTGTCTGTCAGTCCGGGTCAGAAAACAAAACAGTGTTACATTCATTCTCATCTTCAATCCGTTTGGTGGATGGAGCTATAAAACATTTATGTTGTAGTTCTATAAGTGCTCTTTTCAACGGTACCAGCCACGCCTCGATCGGCCTCCGGATCTGAGCATCATAATTCTTGCAGCCGAGGCGTGCAGATCTGTTCCCTGTGCAGGTCTGAAATTACAGTCCGGGAATAATTCATGCAAAATTATCAAAAGTCAACTTCTGGAACCGCCACTTTAGGGAGTCGATCAGGGACATCCCGCCATCATCCCAGCCAAGCGGCGCCTTCAGAAGACCTCAAGAGGACATCATTCTTTTGGAATCTGCACCTTGCTGTCCAACGAGTCAGAACCGAGTCGGCACAGTACCGAGTCGGCGCAGGACCGAGTCGGACCAGCATGCCGAGTTCATGCCATAAGCACCTCCAGATTGCTATCCGTCAACCCAGGGTCGGTCCTCCCGAGCCCCACTTGTAGCCCTTTATCTCCCTGCGTGGAGTGGGCAATAAAATTCACGGTTGTAATTAACTTTTTACTGTTGTTACCGGGAGTTACCGTAACTGGCCGGGAAAATCTTCCCCACGCCCGGAGCGTGGAGGTATCATGTTCGCTCTCTTACTTGACTTTGCTTTACTCGTATTTATTCGTATATGCTGCTGCATGTGATAGGTTATTAGCCCGTTATATCATTTTTATCACCGCTGCAAGTGAGTGAGTGTAACCCGTCCCGTGACTCAATCTAAGTTAACGCGGAAAGGTCGATACCTGAGACTCACTGTCGATTTCTCAACCGCACACGGTCCATCGTTTCCCTCACATAGGGACGATCGCGAGCTAGAGTCCCAGGTGCATGTCCGTCCCGCATCATCATATATAGCACCTAGGAGGTTGTGTAATCACATAGGAGAATCATGCAATAGTCAATGCAATCAATCAATTGTCTGAATACATATTAAATCAAATTTTCAAGAGTGTGAGTGAGTAATGTGAGAAACGATAGTTGCCATATAGATATTCAGATTTTTCAGATCAACATAAGGAGACATTTTACGGACTGCACTTCAATTTTGAGAACAACGTTTTGGAGGCTACGCTCTACCTCAATAATTTTTTCACATCAAATTTCAATGATTTCACAAAGATAATCAGAATTTTTCTAAAAATGATCAGGTTCAAATAATTCCTTTTTACGCGAGTAGACGCATGGAGCTCATGCCAGAATCTCGGTTATTCAGAATATTGAACCATTTCACTTCATTCTGAACAGAGGTACTTTAGTCAAACCCCTTTCAGAAATGAACCACATCACATCTCAGGTGACATGTGCCCAATTTACTCAGTGAGACTGAGCATTGCTCTACCTTTCTTTTTCATTTCAGATTTTTCCAACAAGGATAGGTAGGCAGCTTTTTCCTCAACTATCTCTTTAACATACATGCAGCCAGTTTAATATCTCTAGAGTGTTGAAAGGAAATTCCTATATCCTTATGTTTAACACTCATTTTCACATTATGTGCAAGATGTGTATGAATTTGATTCAGCATATATATCGAAAATATCATGAACACATAACAGTGCAACTCCCCCTAAATAGATGCACTATTGAGATATGAACTCCCCCAGAGTGTATGACATGAAACACTCAAATAATGACTCAAATGCAGAATTATGTAGCAAGAAAATATAAGGTCTTAGAAAATTTAAGGATGAGGGTGAATATCATATAATAACATGCAAGCACACAGAGGAGGTATATGTAATATGCAATGTAAAAAGAAAAGATATGCAATTTCAGTTCTTGAATTGTTAGACCCAAAGGTAGGATACCAATGTTGGAAGAATTCATTTGGGCATTATGCAACAAAAACCACCTCAACGGGAAGGAAACACTCGTTCGGCTCACCACGGCCTATGAGACTCATGGGAAATGAAGTATAGGGGTTAAGGATCCATCCCCTTACCTCCACCGAAGATTTGATGCATCGTGGACGCCGTTCCGTCGCGAAACGCCTCGCGAAACCCACGCCAGCACCCCGAGCTCACGAACGATGAACGTCGCACCTCCACCTAGATCCTCTCTCCATCCTCGCCGCTCCACTCCCCACGATCCTCGCCGCCTCTCCCCCGTCCACCTCCATCGACCGCCGGAGAAGAGAGGGAAAGAGGAGAGAGCGTGAGAAGAGAGAGGGAGAGAAGAGATAAATGAGAGTGAGGGAAGAGAGAAAAGTTGTGGGGGTTTAAATAGAAAAGATTTTGGGATTTTTAAAATCAGGAAAGTACAAAATTAGGGAAAAATACTCCCCATTATCCTCGAAAAATGCATAATGCGCCTGTAATGTCCCGGAGCCCGACAACACATCGGTTCACCCTGCACAGGGTTCCAAAGGTCCAACAGGCAAAAACACGCGTAAAGCCTAAAATACACACTAGGACTATCAACAACGCTCTGAACTCATGGATCCTAAACCGAAAAAATCAAACAAAAATCTAGGGTGTTATAGTCCACCCCTCCTTACAGAAATTTCATCCTCGAAATTTGAGACGATAGCAACTCAAGGAGAAGAACAACACACCCAGCTCGCAACGCTCCCAGAGCCACAGCCAGACCCTCGGCACTCGCGAAGGCACAAATCTTGAGGGACACGACCAGACCTTGATCACGAACAACATGCCTCGCTCTATACACAAGACACATCGATCATCAGAGCATGCATACTCAACAGGGACACGAGTCTGGCAACACCTTAGCCACAATGAAAATCCAATCATGGAATTGCCGCCAAGATCTCGCTTACAGAGGAAATGCAATCCTCATTACGAGAGACAGCCATCGATAAAATCCCATGCTAGGCGGACAAATCATGCATCAGCTCCTCTACCAACTGACTGATCTTACGCCTTCCATAAGGGATGACCATCACTAAGTTTCCACCAGCTCATACAGTCATCACAACTGATTACGATAATTCCGTCGGCTCTACGCCAAGAACCATATCACACCTGGCAAGCCGAACACCAATAATCAGCATGGGACCCGCTCTGTCAGAACTTAAACTTCGACAAAACCTGGTCTCATCCAAAAAAAGGCACATTTCATAAACGGCCACCAAAGGCCTCGCTTGCACACGGCTCTCACCGTTCTCGATGCACAATCACCAGCATCTTCTGTCTATGAAAGACCATCCACCGGACATCAGATACTCGCCAACGGGAAGCCTCCGCTTGCTCAACTTCTTCCTTCTTTCCTGGTCCTCTACCAGATCTAAAGAGAACATTACAACTCTCAAGGCCATCCGTTGACTCTCGCACAGACCATCGCTGCAACACGAGTCGATCCTCACTCGAACGTCGCATCCAGACCTATCCTCATGCCAACTCACCCTCTCAGGGGAGCACGATGAAACCAAAGAATAATATTTTGTGATCCTCAGTCCTCACCTCACTCGACTCATGCTTACAGGGAAATCCTCCCATGCAGGTCACAAGATCAAGGACCACCATCCAACGCCAACTTCCTCAAGGGATCTCGCACGCAGGCACCATCCATCGTCCTGTCTCATCAAATCCTACCTCATCTCAATTAGTCCAAATGGACGCCTGCCAATCCTCGGCTTCGCTCTTATCATAGAGCCACAGGACAACACCTGAACAATCCTCGGCACACGTCTTTAGAACAGACAAGTGCCGCCTGCCACCGAAGCAACGTGGTCGACGACGTCGCGACCAATGCACACGGGTCCGCAAACCTCACGGGTTCTTACCACCCATGAGTCCTCTTCAACATCAGTCTAAAACTCTCGGACTCAGCCGAGCCTCTGATAACACAGACCTTGCCGTAGCCGATCACACAGCTAACATTACCAACCGCTTACAGCTACCAACTGGGACTCATAATCTCTTAGAGATCACTTCTCGAGAATCACGATCTCATCTGAGGACACAACTTCCAACATGATTCAAGCACATAACTTATCGACTCTAAACTCATATCCTCGACCACTGTCAGGTGATACCTTAGCAACCTTATCCAGGTCCAAAATCCAAACGCCTGGCACAGCTTCCAACGAATGATCCTGGTACCTACGTGGCAAACTTGCCAACATATTTCCCCAACTCTCCACCTTCCAGTGCCACAAACCACAATACCTCAAGCAACGGCACGGCAACAACACGTCTCACACAGACGGAGACAACGCGTACCGAGGTACCAATCCTCTAATGCTCTTCAACACCGCCTCAGGAATCCGCCCGTAGCGACCAACGCTACGATCTTGGACTTGTGGGTTATGGGCCCACCAGGCTTTCGCTGCGCACTCTGATCCACGTGCACAGGCACCATAACAACGACTCAAGATTTGCCATCCTGACAATCCTCAACTCGGCTGGCTAATTCTGGAGAACAGGGTGAGGAAAACACGGTTACCTCAAACCCAGCACATAGATTCTCTCTCTCAATCTGGCAATCCTCATCAATCCTGCAGGCTCTGATCCAACATATCGGGAATCACAACACTAGCTACGAGTCTTTGCGAGCACTGCCCAAATGGCACACATCCTTCTGGAATAGCGTCGACGCCCTTACGCATCAAGGGGAAAAGGGAAACTCATCTCACAGGCAACCTCATTGGCAAAACACTGAACGCGTCTTGCACGGGCTTCATGGCACACCAAAGAGGCCAACCAACCCGAAAACATAATGCAAGATGACAAACTTGGCAAAATGCAATTTCTCTAACCAAAGGAGAAATCGACATACCTCTGACTAAACGGAAGGTCTCCATGCTCGACCTGACCTCGAACCTCGCACCCTCTTGGAACAGCACCTTCCAGCATCAAGAAAATACCATCACCACCGTCATGTCAGTTCCTCCGACACACTCGTCAAGTGTCTCGTCGGATCACAATCACATCATCTCTCGATGCACCACCGCTGTAATTTCCGAGAACTGTGACTCGCCATGCCTCGAGTGATACGTGTAGCGGAAAGTGAGATAGAACGGGGGGATGAATAGATCGCTCCCCAATACAACACAGACCCGATTACTCAACCCCTCAAATTGTAGTGAAAAGGATTTCAGAGACAGGCAACAAAGATGACAAGTGTAAGAAATGAGATCGTGAAAGCCGCCCACAATGAAGCAATGTGACAAGTAGATGGAGAGCAACACAACGTAAACCGGCAAACCACAGAAGAGACTGGGAATTTTTTAGGTGGTTCGATTGCTGTCCGCAATCTACGTCCACCCCTTACTCAAGAGAGTAAGATTTCCTTGCAATATAGAGTCGCACACAGCAGACTCAGTCTGCAACAACCGCTGCCAAACAGCTTGCCCTGAGGAACAGCCTCCTCAGTCTTCTGATCAACCAGAAGAAAACACTGGAGAACCAATCTCCCTTCCTTTGCATGCAGCAAAGGGGACCATGTGCGGTTACTCCCAAGCAACTCACACAACCAGAGGATTTTACCTCTCTTCCTCCAAGACAATGGAGGGAACTGGAGAACCTCTCCCTTCCTCCGAACAGTGGAGGGTAACAATATGGAATGAAGATAAAGAAAAACTTGAAAACAAAACAATCGATGAACGATAATCTTCTCTAGAAACCAAAAGCAATATAGCTTCCGTAGAAGTAGATCTTCACGATCACAAACACTTCTCTCTCTCAGAAATTTTTTTTCTCTCAGCTCTGGATAGAGTGGGCTTTCTCTGGTTTTCTCTGCTCTCACACTGCTCTTCTTTTTCACTGTTCCATCCTTCTTCAAACCCTTTTCCTCACCACATATATATATCTGATCCAGAACCTTAGGCGTGTGGATACCACGTTTCCCGCCCTAAGATGTTAAGGTACGTGTGAGAATGTTCTGGACGTCTATCTACCTCGGATCACGTGCCATATTTCTGGTGAATGTACAGACAAATTGTCAGAGAAGAAATGTATATTTTGTCATACACTTAGCACAATTCGTATTGGTGTATAGAGTAAAGAGCCAGAAACTTCACTGAGTCAAAAGAGTAAGCATCGGCTAAGACAGACATGACAAGCACTGACTTGGAATGAATCAGAAGATGCACAAATCTACGTTAGCTGTCTACAGGACTTGCACCGAGTCTAATAAGACATGAAACAGGAACTGCACTGACTTCGTTGCTACAGAGAGGTGTATAGGCCTGACTATGCACCAAACATGAATTTGTTTTAAGCAAGGCATGCACCGAGACGGGATATGCAGTCCAGGCAGGAGCTGCACCAAGATGGCAAGAGGAAGTACAAGATAAGGCTTGCACCGAGACGGGATATGCAGTCCAGGCAGGAGCTGCACCAAGATGGCAAGAGGAAGTACAAGACAAGGCTTGCACCGAGACGGGATATGCAGTCCAGGCAGGAGCTGCACCAAGATAGCAAGAGGAAGTACAAGACAAGGCTTGCACCGAGATGTATTTGCACTGAGATGAAGGAACGACCAGCCTGACCAATGCATTCTGGTCAAGAATTGCACCGACTCAAAAAATTTCAGCGACCTCAAGAGGTGAGATGCAAAGACTAAATATGCATGGACCTTAATGCTCATGACCTAGAGAAATGCACAATGACAACATATGAATAGCAAAACCTGTGCATGACCAAGGACTTGCACCGAGGCAAGTACTTTATGTGAAAGATACAGAACTAGCACTGACTCAATATGCATTAAGCAAAAGAGCGAATAACATGTAATGCACGGACCTAAATGATGATATTAGCACATACCGCCTCCATGCTTAGAAACAAATAAATGCGGCGTAAAAGAACAAATTGATCTAGAGAGAAAAACAAATTGATTTATAGTGTGAGACATCATCAAAACCGTAGGGATGCAACAATCTCCCCCTTTTTGATGATGGCAACACTATGAATCAAGCAATATTAGGGCATTAAAAATAGTCAAGAGCAAGCGAAACATGCAGACAAGCCAAACACAACTTCTGAGACTCTTCTCTCTCCAAAACCACTCCTTGAGACTCTTCTCTCTCCAAAACCACTCCCCCACAACTCACTCTCAGAAGACCTGTTCACAGTAGCAAGACCTCTCTCAGATATTGCATGACCTCTCTCCCCCTTTGACATCATCAAAAGGAAATGAAAGATATATGAAATTGCTGGAGACATGAGGAAGAAGTATAGTGACTTCTTAGTGTAGAAAGACTCAAGAGCATATCTTAAGAGAATAAGTGAGGTGCTAAACTCAAGTGAAGATTCTTGAACTCCGGTAAACAATAGAGAATTAGAATGAGAGGAAAGTTTATCCACATACATGGTATATGATGTAGAGCAGGGATGAGCAAGTATGGCAAGACATTGCCGAACAAACAACAATCCTCAGTAGACGACAAGAGACAAAATCAGAGAAGGTGTTCTCATGGTATTGAGGACAAGCAATCCAGTAAATTGCATAAAGACAAGGGATTTTATGATGATTTTCAAGAAGACCAATGAGTAAGTTGGTAATTCACACTTTTGACATTAGGGAGACACCTTGATCAGAGGCCTGAATCCCTAGTTACTCAATGTGAGTACCTCATTACCTCTCCTTTTGAAGAACAGAGTTAGTAACTGTGGCTTTTGACATGAGGAAACACCTTGATCAGAGGCCAGAGTCCCCAGTTACTCACCACCTTGTCACCATTGCTATGTGATGATCAGAAATATTAAGGTCATTTTACAAAAAAAAAAAAAAATTAAACATTTGACACCTCTTGACATAGGAATAACTTCACTTCATTGATGAAGGTCCCAGTTTCTCAGTGATCAAACCATAGACCTTTGTTCATTTAGTTGATCCCTTATGTTGTGGAGATGGAATGATTGAAGACAATACCAGAAGGACTGTTTCTTGAAGTGAATCTTGAAGTCTAGATTTCAAGTTGTTCTGGACAGATATCAAGACATACAGGTTTTAGCCTGAACCGGAATCATTGACAATGTAGGAAGATATACTTTTAACACTTAATCAAAATCTCTGATGGACTACCAGAGGGAAGATTCTAGCTGGACTTTAGTAACACAGACTTATAGACTTAAGAGATGAGTGAGATTCTACTGTCTGAGAGAGAACCGCACTCATTCAGTCATGAGAACCAGCAATGACACACATCTGGTTAGTCTTTTGAATCAGTCGAAATCACTACCTATCCAGCTCCCCCTTCAACAAAACACTAAAGAAAACTAACCAGCAGACACACAAAACTCCCCCTCACAATAAGGACAGACTTCTCACACATCCTCTTGCCAAGATAGAACAATTCAATATCAGGAGATTAGCAATTAAGATAATTTGAATAAGTCTAATTCTCTCCTTAATGTGGTGAATTTGTCATTGTCTAGAGGCTTGGTGAAGATATCAGTAATTTGATTAGCAGTGCCTACGTGAATCAGTTCAAAGTTACTCTTAGAAACCTCATCTCTTATGAAATGATGCCTTATTTCTATGTGTTTGGTGCGGGAATGAAAAATAGGATTCTTGGCTAGGTTGATGGCACTGGTATTATCACAATAAATAGGTGTGCACCCTAGGTCTACTTGATAGTCCTGAAGCTGGTGTTTAATCCAAATGACTTGTGTACCACAACTCCTTGTAGTCACATATTCAGCCTCTGCAGTGGAGAGGGCCACAGAATGTTATTTCTTGGAACCCCAAGACACTAAACACCCTCCTAGAAATTCACAGTGACCACTAGTGCTTTTCCTATCTAGTTTACACCCGGCATAATCTACATCTATGTATACAACTAAATCAAGTGTGTGTGATGTAGGAAACCATAAACCAAGAGTGTGTGTAGCAGACAGATATCTGAAAATTCTTTTCACTGCAGGTAAATGCAATTCAGTGGGTCTAGATTGATACCTTGCACACATTCCTACACTGAGCTATATATCAGGTCTTGAGGCTGTCAAATAAAGTAGAGATCCAATCATACCTCAATAGAGCTTGGCATCTATTTCTTTACCTGTCTCATCTGCATCCAGTGAGGTATTGGTACCCATTGGTGTTGTAATGTGCTTCAAGTTGTTCATGCCAAACCTCTTGAGAATTTCTAATGTGTACTTGGTCTGGTTGATGAAGGATCCATCCTTTAACTGTTGTACCTGCAAGCCAAGGAAATACTTTAGTTCACCTACCAAACTCATTTCAAATTCAGCAGACATCAATTTAGAAAATTCATTACATAGTTCAGAGCTAGTTGACCCAAACACAATATCATCTACATATACCTAAACTATGATGATGTCTTTATTTGTACTCTTGGAAAATAAAGTTTGGTCTATCTTACCTCTGTGGTAGCCCTTGCTGATCAGAAATTCTGTCAATCTTTCATACCATGCTCGAGGAGCCTGCTTTAGACCATACAAGGCTTTGTTTAACCTGAAAACTTGGTTAGGTTGGGGAGAAAACTGAAATCCGGGGGGTTGTTCAACAAAAACCTCTTCCTTGATAACTCCATTTAAAAAGGCACTTTTCACATCCATTTGTTGGAGTTTTATATTCTTGGAACATACAAATGCTAACAATATTCTTATTGCTTCCATCCTAGCAACATGTGCATAGGACTCATCGAAATCAACTCCAAATTCCTGACAGTAGCCCTTGGCTACTAGTCTGGCTTTATTTCGAGAAATGATTCCATCTTCATTCATTTTATTCTTAAACACCCACTTAGTTCCAATGACATTAGAATTTTATGATCTTGGGACTAACTCCCAGATAGTATTTCTTTCGAACTGTCCTAACTCCTCACACATAGCATTAACCCAAGATTGATCAGCTAAGGCCTCTTCTACTGATTTGGGTTCAATTTGTGAGGCCAAAGTAATTAGGTCTTGGTTATTAACATTCCTAAAGTGAGACCTAGTTCTAAGAGGATCTTCAAGGTTGCCTAGGATGTTATCAATTAGGGGATCTTTAATATATCTAACATTTATTGAAGACTCACTTGTTTCAGCTGGCCCTTCCTGGTTGGGAGGATTTGATGTTTCATTCGGCTGAGCCTTCTCTTCTTCTTTGTCTTCTAGGAATTCCCCATCGTGCTTGGAATCCCTGTCAGTATCTTCAATGTTAGTAGCACCTTTTGCTTCACCAAAAATGATGTGTGGAGACTCTTCAACTTTCTGATCAGTTATGTTAAAGACCCTATATGCTCTTGACACTTCAGAGTATCCAAAGAATATTCCAGGAGAGCTTTTAGCATCAAACTTATCTAAGTCTTTCTTATCATTATTATGGATAAAGCATTTAGCTCCAAAAAATCTTGAAATGAGCCAAGTTTGGTTTCTTACCTTTCAATAGCTCATAGGGGGTTTTCTTGTGAATTGGTCTTACCATGGCCCTGTTGATTGTATAAGTTGTTGTATTGGCCGCCTCTGCCCAAAACTTTCTGGGTAGTTGACTCTCAATCAGCATGGTTCGGGCCATCTCCACAATAGTTCTATTTCTTCTCTCCATAATTCCATTCTGCTCCGGTGTCCTGGGAGAAGAAAACTTGTGTGTTAGTCCCTCTCTTTCACAAAGATCAGAAAATATGGAGTTTTCAAATTCACCTCCATGGTCAGATTGAATTGAACAAATCTTATGTTTTCCTTCTTGTTTGACCTTATTGAAAAATTGTTTAAACTTTTGAAAAGCATCATTTTTACTAGCTAAGAAAAAGATCCATGAAAATCTAGAGTGGTGATCAATGATCACATAACCAAACCTACGTACATTAAGACTCTGAGTTCTAGTAGGACCAAAGAGGTCCATATGGAGAAGTTCCATTGGTCTAGAGGACAATGGCTCAGATCTTAGCTTAAAGGACTTTCTGGTCTGTTTGCCTAGAGTATAGGCATCACATATTTTTGAAATAGAATTAAACTTGATTTTAGACATGCCTCTAACTAAATCATGCTTGATCAATTTATTCAAAGTAGAAAAACTAGCATGGCCTAAACGTCTATGCCAATCAAAAGCATCACCTTCAGAATTAGCAGATAAGTAGAGATTAGATTCAGACTCAACATCTAAGTCTACCAAGTAGACATTATTGGTCATGTTGGCTACAAATTTAACCACATCAGAATTTATTTCAAAAATTTTACATGAGTTATTGTCAAACACAACCCTGTGACCCTTGTCAGATAATTGACTAATGCTAATCATATTGTGTTAAAGACCTTCCACAAGTAAAACTTTCTCAATAGAGTTTGTGGAAGACTTACCAACTGTGCCAACCCCAATGATCTTACCTCTGTTCTTTCCTCCAAATTTGACCAGACCCCCTAACTTCATTTCTAACTTGCTGAACTTGGATCAGTCTCCTATCATGTGCCTGGAGCAGCCACTGTCGAGGTACCATTCGTTGTTCTCAGCTGTCAGGCAAACCTACACAAACAAAATCAAGCAAAGTGGTTTGGAACCCAAGATGAGTTGGGTCCAAAGGCATCATTAAAATCTTTAAGCAGATGTTTAGGAATCCAGAATTGTTTCAACTTGGTTTTCTCTTGCACCTTAATTTCGGGTCTATTGAAGTTGTGAGTAGAGTTATGTCCAGCTGGTCTAAAGAAATGAAATCTATTCCAGTTATTAGGCTTCTCATCCTTGGGATATCTCCTGTGCGCTTGTTGATTAACAAGTTTTTGAGGGTGAGTGTTGTTTCTCCAGTAACTCCTGTTCGGACCCATTCATTTATAGTAGTTCCAGCTTTTATTTTGATTCATTTGCTTGGTCCAGCTACCACTTATGCTCTAGTGAGTGGGCTTAGTGAAGTCCTTCACAAAATTCATTCCTATTTTAGATGGTCGTCCAGCATTGTTTGTTCAATTTTCTTTTGGATGCTGAACACTTTGACTGCTATTTGAGCTGGATGGTGTGTCCAGCTTCTTTTTTCCCTTCTCTGGGCAGAAGGTAGTGGTCTTGAACTGAAAGGGTTTCTTATTAGTTGGGTCATAGCCTAAACCCTCCTTATTGAAATTAACCCGTGTTCCTAGTATAGAATCCAGATTTGTTTTTTCTTGAACAAATTTTTCTAAAACCTTATGTTTGTCTTTCAACTCTCTTTGCAGAGACTCAGAGTTTTTTAAAAGTTCAGTGTTCACTTTCTTAACAGCTTCATATTTCTCTGTGATCACACTATTTTCATTTAGACTTTCTTCAATTTTGATCTTGAGTTCGTTGAGCTGTGTGTGAATTTCCTGGTTTTCTAATTTGTGCTCTTCATTTTCCTTTTTCAGAGAAGTCATTTCTTCTAATTCTTCCTTTAATGTCTGATTTTCCTTACTGATTTGCATTAGTTCTTCAGTATTGGTATTGATTTTTCTCTTCAGAACCCTATGCTCTTTACTGAGTGAATTGAACTTGTCTAACAGTTCAGCATAGGCATCTTCCCAGTCATCAATAGAAAAATTCTCAAAGACATTTGTTACCTCATCTTCGCTATTTTCCATCAGGCAAATTCCTTCTTCATCCTCCTCTGAGGAATTGGCTTCCAGATCTTCTTCCTCATCGCTCTACGTGCAGACCATTGCCTGTGGCTTCTTCTTCTGCACCTTCGAGCTCTTCTTCTGAAAGTTGGGACCCTTCTTCTGAAGATCAGGGTAGTCCCCTTTCATGTGTCCAGGTTTCCGGCAATGAAAACATGTAATTCTCTTAGTACTCCTATCTTTATCATTGTTGGAATCAAAGTTCTTACTAGAAGGGTGTGACTTCTTCATCCTAAAAGTCTTTCCCTTAGACCTTAAGAATTTTCAGAATTATCGAGTGAGCATTGCTTGCTCCTCCTGGTCGAGATCTGACAATCCGTCGGACTCGCAACTGCTACTCCCGCTGCTGCTACTTCCTTTGCTGTGGGATGCCTTGAGGGTAATATTCTTGCCCTTCCTATCACTTCCTTCACCATTCCTTTTAAAATTCATCTCGTACGTCATAAGGGATCCTATAAGTTCGGTGACTGTCATAGTCGTCAGATTCCTTGACTCTTCTACCACAATGGCCTTAGTGTGCCATGTAGGGGTTAGAGATCTAAGTATCTTCCTGACTATATCTCCCTCAGCCATCTCTTTCCCAAGCCCCTTAAGACTATTTGTGATCAGAGACAATCTGGCATACATCTCAGTTATGGTCTCCTCTGATTTCATCTTAACCATCTCATATTCAGAGGTGAAGAGATTTACCTTCGTTGCTTTCACTTGAGTTGTACCTTCGTAGATTAATTCCAGCTCATCCCACATTTTCTTGGCCGTCTTATATGCTGAGATGCAGGCGTATTCGTTTGGGTGTACAGCACATTGGATGATGTTCAGGGTCGTCCAGTTGAGTGACGATAGCTTGACATGATTATCTATCCATGCATCCTCGTTCGGTGGCAGATCATATGGCCCTGTAGTGATCACCCTCCAAAGCTTGTGGCTCTGCGCCCTGATGAATACCTCCATCCTATTTTTCCAGAAGAGATAATTGTTACCATCAAAGAACGGAGGGCGGCTGATAGATTGTCACTCAGCCATGATGCTTCGAGGACCATTAGGATTACCCTGACCGTTGGCCCACATGATGAAAACCTGCTCTGATACAAATTGATACGTGTAGCGGAAAGTGAGATAGAAGGGGGGGATGAATAGATCACTCCCCAATACAACACAGACCCGATTACTCAACCCCTCAAATTGCAGTGAAAAGGATTTCAGAGACAGGCAACAAAGATGACAAGTGTAAGAAATGAGATCGTGAAAGCCGCCCACAATGAAGCAATGTGACAAGTAGATGGAGAGCAACACAACGTAAATCGGTAAACCACAGAAGAGACTGGGAATTTTTTAGGTGGTTCGATTGCTGTCCGCAATCTACGTCCACCCCTTACTCAAGAGAGTAAGATTTCCTTGCAATATAGAGTCGCACACAACAGACTCAGTCTGCAACAACCGCTGCCAAACAGCTTGCCCTGAGGAACAGCCTCCTCAATCTTCTGATCAACCAGAAGAAAACACTGGAGAACCAATCTCCCTTCCTTTGCAGGCAGCAAAGGGGACCATGTGCGGTTACTCCCAAGCAACTCACACAACCAGAGGATCGAACCTCTCTTCCTCTAAGACAATGGAGGGAACTGGAGAACCTCTCCCTTCCTCCGAACAGTGGAGGGTAACAATATGGAATGAAGATAAAGAAAAACTTGAAAATAAAACAATCGATGAACGATAATCTTCTCTAGAAACCAAAAGCAATATAGCTTCGGTAGAAGTAGATCTTCACGATCACAAACACTTCTCTCTCTCAGAAATTTTTTTTCTCTCAGCTCTTGATGGAGTGGGCTTTCTCTGGTTTTCTCTGCTCTCACACTGCTCTTCTTTTTAACTGTTCCATCCTTCTTCGAACCCTTTTCCTCACCATATATATATATCTAATCCAGAACCTTAGGCGTGTGGATACCACGTTTCCCGCCCAAAGATGTTGAGGTACGTGTGAGAATGTTCTGGACGTCTATCTACCTCGGATCACGTCCCATATTTCTGGTGAATGCACAGACAAATTGTTAGAGAAGAAATGTATATTTTGTCATACACTTGGCACAATTCGTATTGGTGTATAGAGTAAAGAGCCAGAAACTGCACTGAGTCAAAAGAGTAAGCATCGGCTAAGACGGACATGACAAGCACCGACTTGGAATGAATCAGAAGATGCACAAATCTACGTTAGCTGTTTACAGGACTTGCACCGAGTCTAATAAGACATGAAACATGAACTCCACTGACTTCGTTGCTACAGAGGGGTGTATAGGACGGACTATGCACCGAACATGAATTTATTTTAAGCAAGGCATGCACCGAGACGGGATATGCAGTCCAGGCAGGAGCTGTCACTACCAAAAAAAGTGGGATTTCAGACGGATATTTCAGACTGATATTTTTCGTCTTAATATCCGTCTGTATTTGGGACGGATTAGCTTCTGTCACAAATTCCATCTCTATTAACGACATACTATATTCGCTCTGAAGTTCCGTCTATAATTATAGACGGAATATATTCCGTCTTTATATCCGTCATAAATTTAGGACGGATATTCAGACGGAAGTAATCCGTCTGAAATTTCAGACGGAAATAAGTTCCGTCCGAATTTCCGTCTCAAAATTCCGCCTTTCCCGCCACCGTCGGCCCCTCCCTCCCACCCCTTCCACCCAACCCCATTTCCACCCCCCCCACTCTCCCTCTCACTCTCTCCTTCTCCTCTGCCCTCTGCTTCCGGTCGTCGCCGCCGGAGCCGCAAAGCCGTCAGAAGCCGCCGTCGCCATCCTCGCCGTCCTCAACGTCGACGTCCTCGCTATCGTGCCCACCGCCATTCGTGTTAGCTCGCAGCCGTGCCCACCTTCCTCGCCGAAGCTCAGACGATCGCCGCCGGTATGTCCCCCCTCACCCTCTGTCTTTTTTTTAACCTGCATTTGTTCTCGCTGGGGGTGTGGGAGGGGTGTCGATGGGGAAGGGGAGAGGAGGGGCGTCGTTCCCGTGGCGGCGGCTGGCGGTGAGGGGAGGGGGGTCGGTTGGGGAGGGCAGTTGGGAAGGGGATGGGGGTTCCCGTGGCGGCCGGGGGTGAGGGGATGGGGGTTTGGGAAGGGGAGGGGGGCCGGCGATGAGGGGACGGGTGTTTTGGAAGGGGAGGGGGTTCCTGCGGCGGCCGGCAGCGAGGGGACGGGGGGGTCAGTTGGGAAGGGGATGGGGGTTCCCGTGGCGGCCGAGGGTGAGGGGATGGGGGTTTGGGAAGGGGAGGGGGGCCGGCGGTGAGGGGGCGGGTGTTTTGGAAGGGGAGGGGGTTCCTGCGGCGGCCGGCAGCGAGGGGACGGGGGGGTCGGTTGGGGAGGGCAGTTGGGAAGGGGATGGGGGTTCCCGTGGCGGCCGGGGGTGAGGGGATGGGGGTTTGGGAAGGGGAGGGGGGCCGGCGGTGAGGGGACGGGTGTTTTGGAAGGGGAGGGGGTTCCTGCGGCGGCCGACAGCGAGGGGACGGGGGGGTCGGTTGGGGAGGGCAAGGGAGGGGAGGGGGGTTCCCGTGGCAGTCTTGTGTTTGTGTTCTCTCTTCATTTCACTCCTAAAAGATTCTGCCTTTGTTCAGATGTCTTGTGTTTGTGTGTGTGTCTGTGTGTGTGTGTGTGTGTGTGTGTGTGGTAGGGGGGGGAAGCTTTCCGGACTCTTCTCCTTGGGCAGGGGCCACTAGATCATGTGGCCAGCAATGGCAAGTACTCCAACTGCCGACAAGGGTGGCCCTTGGGGTCTCTGTTGCCAGGTTGTCCAGAATGGAAGGTTCCTCTCAGTTGGGGTGGCGTGCTTGTGTTTGTGATGCCATTAACAGTGCATGTCTATGATATGTGTACATCGGATCCTAATTCCCTGGGCGGGTTTGGCCTTTCCACTTTCTTATTACCGCTCCATTTCCTGGCACTCGCCTTCTGTGAGGGGAGGGTCCAACCCAGATGGTTGTTTCACCCCGGAGAGGCGCGTGGATGACCTCTTTAATTGCGCACTCTGTTGGCCGATGAGATATAGATAAACAGCCCATTTTTTGCCGTTTGGTGAGGGTTTTACGAAGGGGTTGTTTGGTTTGACGGAAAATATCATAAAATACTGTATCTTTTGTGTCATACAGGTGTGGTATTTCACAGTACTTTATGATGAAACAAACAACTCGTAAAATGAAATTAGTTGAAAATTTTGGTGATTAGAATGATCATTCATCTCACTTTACCTCAGCACCTGAGTTCCTTCGACATCCAATCGACATGGCATGTTCCGTACAGAAAAGAAACGTTATCGCTATTATTGTTGAATTTATAGAAAATAAAAAGAAATCTTTCCTTATAAATCTGAAGCTAGAAATCAAGTGTTTGAGGTTCCAAGTGGGTGATAAAAATGTAGGGATGATAGTGCCTTGCTAACTGCATAAAATGTGGGAAATCTTTCCGTATTTGAAAACGTCGAGCAATGAGGTACGATCTCCACTTGGTAACTGCATGAACAATAGCCATCATCTCCTTATCATACACAGAAAGAGACAAATGTAGGGATGATAGTGCCTTGCTGGTGAAGGCCAAGGGCCTCCCTTCTTGCATTAAGACTGCCTCAATGCCTACGCCGGAAGCGTCAGACTCAATAACAAACATCTTTTGGAAATCAGGCAGAGCCAAGACCGGAGTTGTAGACATGGCCCCCTTCAAATTGTTGAATGCACCTTCCGCTTCACTGTTCCACTTAAAAGCTTCCTTCTTCAATAACGCTGTGAGTGGAGCACTAATCTTGCCATAGTCTCGCACAAACTTTCTATAATAGCCAGTGAGTCCGAGAAAGCCGCGTAATGCCTTGACAGTTCGTGGGGTGGGCCAGTCAACCATAGCCTTGACCTTCAACGGATCAGCTGCCACTCCTTCCTTGGAAATAAGGTGGCCGAGATACTCGACCTCAGTCTTTCCAAAGCTACATTTAGACCTCTTCACATACAAAGAATTCTCCCGCAGGAGGGTGAGAGTAATATGAAGATGGTACAAGTGGTCCTCTAATGAAGAGCTGAAGATAAGGATATCATCAAAGAATATCAAAATGAACTTACGTAGGTGCGGCCGAAAGATGTCATTCATTAGACTTTGGAATGTTGAAGGAGCGTTAGTCAAACCAAATGGCATGACCAAAAATTCATAATGTCCATCGTGAGTACGAAAGGCCGTCTTCGGGATGTCCTCATCGTATACTCGGATTTGATGATATCCCGAGTGTAAGTCAAGCTTTGAGAAAAAATGAGCGCCACCAAGCTCATCTAGAAGTTCATCAATAATGGGGATCGGATACTTATCTTTTACTGTGATCCGATTCAATGCCCGATAGTCAACGCACATACGCCAACGACCATCCTTCTTACGCACCAAGAGAACCGGCGAAGAATAAGGACTGACACTTGGGCGGATGATACCAGCTTGCAATAATTCCCGGACCATCTTCTCAATCTCTGCCTTTTGAATATATGGATAACGGTAAGGCCGAACATTAGTGGGGGGCAGCCCGGTAATAAAGGAATACGATGATCATGGGACCGCTTGGGAGGCAATCCTTTGGGTTCAGCAAACACATCAGAAAATTCTGAAAGAAGATTATCTAACTTCTCCGGCATAGAAGTAGCATGTGCTTGATCGTCCATCTTCGGGGGGATCCAACAGAGGGTCTGGGGTAGGGGCTCATCTCTGGGAGGGTGGGGGGTCCGGGGGAGGAGAGTTCAGGCGGATCTAGGGGGGCTACTCTGGGAGTGGGGGGTTAAGGGAGAGGTGCTACAAGGGGTCTGGGGTGGGGACTGCTGGTTGGGAGGGTGTGGGGCCGCGAGCTCACCCGAATATTGCTAGAGGGAGAAAGGGGGTAGGGAGGGGTTGGGATGACTTTTGGTCGAAGGGTGGGGGTGGGGGTGCAATATCACCGGAGCCACTCCGGCGTGTGGTGGGGGTCAGTGGGAAGAGATTGGGGAGGGGGGCTCCAATAAGATGGCATTGGCAGCCATCATGAGGGGGATCAATATGAATGCAGGGCTTAAGCAGAGCCCAAGTGGCAGCTGACAGCTTGCTATGTAAGAGAAGGTGAGTGGTTGATTCAATCTAAGCATTTGGACAGCATAAGTTTGTGGATTTTTAAAACTTTGTGGATTTTTATTGCATGTAAATATATTTTTAAATCTGATTTTAATAGAAATTTGATGTTAATTTGACTAAAAAATGTAGATTGTTTAGCTTCGATGTTCTTCATTTGAAAAATTTTGTAATTTGGGTGTTATTTAATTTGCTATGTCCATAATGATAATTGCGTTGTTATTTAATTTTATGTTATATAAATGTATGGGGTATTCCCTGTGAGCTGAGGTGCGTGGGTGCGACCTAACATTACACGCACCTCAGGAGAGCGCGTTAAAACCGTGTCAATGTGCCTTTCCGTTCAAGACTTTGGGTTTGATGTGTATGTTCTCATTTGTTTATGAGAATATATACATCTACCTCAAAGTCTTGAATTGTCCCGTTTGGACAGTCTGTGAATGTTTGATCGCACTTAGGCAGTCATTTACTATATGTGTTTGTATGGTTTGTTGAGAATTTCGGTTGTGTCTCCTCACTCTTCTCTGATATACCATTATTGATTTTGAGTGTTTTCTTAACCACTTACTTGTAAGTGTTTAAGAAAATTTCAAAATCAATAAATATATATGGTATATCGGAGAAGTGTGGGGAGATGATGCCGAAATTTTTAGCAAATCGTGCAGCACATATGGTAAGTGATTGTGCGATCAAACCTTCATGGATGGGTTAAAAAGTGATAATCTAATCAATATTCCTCTTCCAACTGCAAATGGTCTATGATGAACGATGTGAGGAAAGGGTCGGGTGTAATATTATGAGTAATGATTTGAAAGTTAGGATGTGTATTGTCATTTATTGGGTGCAGGCAAAATGTCGACAGATCGTTCATGGATGTATCGTAGAATAGTTGACCGGGTGGTGTCAGATGACTTTAAGCTTGGGGTTGAGAGTTTCATTCAATTTGCATTGGGGAATCCAAATGCAGCAATAGATTGCGATGGTCACATTCGATGCCCTTGTTCAAGTTGTAGAAACTTGAGGTGGTGTTCAACATGGGATGTGCAACATCATTTGTACACGAAAGGGTTCGTGGATGGTTATACGAATTGGATGTGTCATGGTGAGCAATTCTTGAGGTATGAGCCCGACAATATTGCAGGCACAAGTGGGTACGTGGATATGGTTGTAGATGCTACTGGTCCTAGTTTTAATATTCACGATGAAGCGCCGAATAAGACAGCCGAAAGATTTTATGAACTACTTAGGGATACTGATGAGCCGCTGTGGGATGGTTGTGAAAATCACACTCGATTGTCTGCAGTGTCACAGTTGTTGAACTTGAAATCTGAATTTCACATCAGTGAGACTTGTTTTGACCGTCTCCTCCTCTTGATCAAGAGTATGTTGCCTCGAGACGAGAAGTTGCCAGAAACTTTTTACCGTGCAAAAAAGATGGTCAATGACTTAGGACTTGGATATGTGAAAATAGATGCATGTCCGAATCATTGTATGTTATATTACAAAGATGATGCAGATAAGATATCATGTTCCATTTGTGGCCATGACAGATTCAAACCTAAGGGGGGGTCAATTCAAAGGCAAAAGATGTACCTTACAAGGCGTTGCGATACTTCCCTCTTGTGCCTAGGCTGCAGCGACTGTATATGTCCTCAAAGACGGCTCGGCATATGACATGGCACACCGAAAGAGTACGTCGTGCCGATGATATAATCAGTCATCCTGCCGATAGTGAAGCTTGGACTCACTTTAGTCGTACTCATCTTGCCTTTTCAAGGGAGTCACGTAATGTTCGATTGGGTTTATGCACATATGGCTTTAATCCATTCGGTGGTTCAGTGGCAGCTTATTCTTGTTGGCCAGTGTTCATGACACCGTACAACCTTCCGCCACACATGTGCATGAAGCGAGAAAATCTATTTTTGTCCCTAGTAATTCCTGGTCCAAAAAGTCCCGGAAAAAATTTGGACATATATCTCAGGCCGTTGATTGATGAGCTCAAATTTGTATGGACTGATGGAGTTGTTACTTATGATGCATATAGGAAGAAAAATTTTATTATGAAGGCTGCACTGATGTGGACAATAAGTGACTTCCCTGCATATGGAATGCTATCTGGTTGGAGCACACATGGGAGGCTAGCATGTCCTTACTGTATGGAAGATACCAAATCATTTGTATTGAAACATGGAGGGAAAAGCTGCTGGTTTGATTGCCATCGGTGGTTGCTACCAAGTGACCATCCTTTTCGAAGGCAAAAAGACTCGTTTAAAAAAAATACTGCTGAAATGGATGAAGCTGACTTGCAATGGGTGTCGGGTCTACATATGGCGTCACGGGTGCACAATTTACCAGATGTAGTTCAATTGTCTGGTAGCACACGGCAACTCCCTAATTTTGGAAAGGATCACAACTGGGTCAAGAAAAGCATTTTTTGGGAATTACCTTATTGGTCAACTCTTCTTGTACGACACAATCTGGATGTCATGCATACCGAGAAGAATTTTTTTGATAATGTGTTCAATACGATCATGAATGTTAAAGGGAAAACAAAGGACAACGCCAAAGCACGTATGGATTTAAAGATGCTTTGTAGACGTCCAGAACTGGAACTACAAAGTGTCAATGGCAAAACTATGCAGCCTAAAGCAACTTATGTGCTTCATAATACACAGATCAAGGAAGTATGCCAGTGGTTGAAACAACTGAGATTCCCAGATGGATATGCATCCAACATAGCCCGTTGTGTGAATGTTAATGAGGGGAAAATATATGGTATGAAAAGTCACGACTGTCATGTGTTCATGGAGAGGCTACTACCCATTGCATTTCGTGATTTGTTGCCAAAGCAGATATGGGGAGCACTAGCTGAGATGAGTCAATTTTTCAAGATTTTATGTGCATCTGAACTCAGACTTCGGGATGTAAAAACTATCGAACAAGAAGTTGTCACAACCATTTGCAAGCTAGAGAAGATATTTCCTCCGGCATTCTTTGATTCGATGGAGCACCTGGTCGTTCATTTGCCATATGAGGCTATCGTCGGAGGTCCAGTACAATTTCGATGGATGTATCCATTTGAGAGGTATGTGACAATTTTTGTTAACTTATAAGTCGTCCATAGCCGCTACATATTGTTGCCATCTGACTTGTTGTTGTAGGTGCATGCATGAATTAAAAATGAAAGTTCGCAACAAGGCACAGGTGGAGGGTTCGATTACTGAGGCATACATTCTTGAAGAAATTTCGAACTTCTGTTCTATGTACTTTGAGCCAGAGATTCAAACTCGTCGTACTCGACCTCCACGTAATGATGATGGGGGAGTGGAGGTCTCGTCCGATCGGCTCTCCATATTTAAACATCCTGGACGTGCGTTCGGACGTTGCTTGACTCGCACGCTCGAAGATAGAGAGTTGCACGCCGCTGAGATATATATTCTTTTGAATTGCCTCGAGATTGAACCTTATGTTGAGTAAGATCTTAATTCACATTTCCAACAACTCCATAAGTCTATACATCCTCAAAGTCTATACATTGGCTTCCTCAAAGTCTATACAACATTGACTTCACAAAGTCTATACATTGGCTTTATCAAATTTTTTTAATCATTTTTTTTACGGGGTGCTACATTTATATTGCAGATAATTTGATTCAGAATTAGCTGAAAAATGTCCAAATATCCAGGATGTGGAGATTGAAAAAGAACGCGAGAAGTTTTTTTCCAAATGGCTAAGAAACCGAGTTAGTGTGAACTCTGAATATATATGTTTGTATTTACGTATGTTGAGGTAATTGTTATTATTTTAACTACTCTAATTTGAATATAGGTTGAACAAGGTCTCATTACTGATGAAAGAGTACAACAGATAAGTTATGGCCCCTCGAACCAGACACGTGCCTATCCGGGATATATTGTGAATGGATACAAATTTCATACAAGGGATTATGGGCGAAATAAGTCTACGATGAACAACGGCGTATGTGTGAAGGGAAGTTTATACAATGAAATGGAATTGGACTACTATGGTATTCTTGAAGAAGTCTTAGAACTTAAGTATTTGGGACAAGACAATCATGTATACATATTTAAGTGTCAATGGTTTGATCATAATTCTTTTCTACATGACACAAATTCTGGGATTGTCAATGTCAAGCATAGGTTTAAACTTAAGACCTATGAACCGTTCATTTTAGCCGCACAAGCCCAGCAAGTGTACTATTCAAGCTATCCATCATCCAAGAATAGAGATTGGTGGGCAGTTTGCAGGGTTCATTCAAAAATCTTTCCCACTTATGAGTTAACTATGAGTGGAGATGTCTCAGAGGTTGCTCGTGCTGAATATTATCAATCAGACGAAGTTGGCGTTGTCGGTTCCTCTAGGTTTAATATGGACGAATCTGATGAGCCACTGTCATTACGTACGCGAGATGGCGTGGAAGAAGTCGATCCGACGGAGCTAAATGTTGATGTTAGAGGGGAGGAAGAATCAGATGAAGACGAAGATTTTGAATCTCATGAGACTACTATGGATGACGAAGATGATGAAGTTGAGCTAGATATATCAACATGAGGGAGGCATGTTTTGATAATTTAGTAAGAAGATTCTTACTTTTAAGCATAATTTTAAATAACATTTGTCTAGCCTTATATAATTGTGGATTAATATGTATTAATTATTTTGTTATTCATAAGGAAATGGTGCGAGGAGGTCGTACTAGGGGTGGGAGGAGATCTAGCAGTGAGAGGGGCACTACTACCTCCTCGCTACCATCTTCTTCAGACACAGGTATATTTGATCAATAAGTTAGCTATATAAATATTTTAATTATTGACAAACTTAAAAGAATTTATTTATAGGTGCAAGTGTCGGCTCACCACCACTTGTACATACGCCACCACCTCCCGCTACAGGTATGTATATTTTAATTTAAATGCTTGAACATTTGTTCTACTTATGAAAATAAGTTCTTGCAGGTCTCAGTGGCCTCCCACCAGTTGTGCATACGCCACTCCCACCACCTCCCACTGCAGGTATGTATATTTTAATTATATGTTCGCAATATTTGTATCACTCCACATGACAATAAATTCTTGCAGGTCTCAGTGGCAAAAAGACTCGAGGATCATGTATGTATATTTTAATTTAAATTCTTCAATATTTGTTCTACTTATGACAATAAATTCTTGCAGGTCTCAGTGGCCTCCCACCTGTTGTGCATAGGCCAACCCCACCACCTCCCGCTGCAGGTATGTATATTTTAATTATATGTTCGCATTATATGTATCACTCCACATGACAATAAATTCTTGCAGGTCTCAGTGCCCTCCCACCTGTTGTGCATACGTCACCCCCACCACCTCCCGCTGCAGGTATGTATATTTTAATTATATGTTCGCATTATATGTATCACTCCACATGACAATAAATTCTTACAGGTCTCAGTGCCCTCCCACCTGTTGTGCATACGCCACCCCCACCACCTCCCGCTGCAGGTATGTATATTTTTATTATATGTTCACAGTATATGTATCACTCCACATGATACTAAATTCTTGCAGGTCTCAGTGCCCTCCCACCTGTTGTGCATACGCCACCCCCACCACCTCCCGCTGCAGGTATGTATATTTTAATTATATGTTCGCATTATATGTATCACTCCACATGACAATAAATTCTTGCAGGTCTCAGTGCCCTCCCACCTGTTGTGCATACACCACCCCCACCACTTCCCACTGCAGGTATGTATATTTTAATTATATGTTCACAGTATATGTATCACTCCACATGACAATAAATTCTTGCAGGTCTCAGTGCCCTCCCACCTGTTGTGCATACGCCACCCCCACCACCTCCCGCTGCAGGTATGTATATTTTAATTATATGTTCACAGTATATGTATCACTCCACATGACAATAAATTCTTGCAGGTCTCAGTGCCCTCCCACCACCTCCCACTTGTACAGGGCCCACCCCCACCAGTCAGCCCCTTGACGATGTCGGCAGTTGTCACGAGGGAGGCACGACCCATCATAGACGTCACCCGTGTTGGGTATCCGGGTAAATCTATAAGGTTATATTACATTAATTAGCCCTCAACTGTCTAATATGAATATTTTGACATTTGCAATTGCAGTATGAAATTTGAACCCCATAGCGATGTCCATCATTCCACCGAACTCATGTTGGCACATGTGCCCGGGGCAGCTTCCACTTTCAAAGATTTTCCGATGTCCGTCCGCGATTCATTGTACAACATGTTCTTAGTAAGTAATTATGTCATTTAATTCAAGTATTTCCCAAAGTCAATTTACAACTTTATACTAAGTGTGAAAAGTAATTGATTTACAGCGGTCTTTTCAATTCACATGTGGACATGACGCGGCGAGATGTCGTCGTGCCTGGGAGTCTACTATGCTCTCAAGTTACAAGAGGAGAATACATGAGGCCCGAGCACACGCTAAAAAATTGAGTGGGGGGAGTGAAGACCGACAATTGTGGAAGGCACATCGCCCTCTATGGATGAGGCAGGAGGATTGGGAGATATCTTGTGACCATTTTGCCGACCCCAAGTGGATAGAAAAGTCCGAAAAAGCCAAAGCAAACAGGACGTCAAAACCAGGTTCAAATTTGCATACGAGTGGGTCCATCTCTTATGCGGCTCATAAACAAAAATTGGTAAGTAATATACCAATTTATCTTCTTACAATTTATCCCAATATTTGACTTTTTTTTTACTATGAATTGTATAACAGGCTGTGGAGCTTAATCGACCTCCGTCGTTCCTCGAGGTGTTCGACAGAACACACAAAAAGAAGGGGACTAATGATTTTGTAAGTGACACAGCTAAGTCAGCAGCGGTAAGTTTATCTACATATGTAACTTGTACCGTTCATTTAAATTGGTATGTAATTCATATGAAATTGACTAGTTATTTTATTCAATTTGTAGGAAACATATAGCAAAGCAGTGACAGAGAAGTACGGGGAGGGAGACACGTAGCAGCCGGAGTTCGATCCGATGGAGTGGGTGGCAGCAACTGGCGTACCGAAGAAAGGCCGACTATATGGTTTTGGGGAGAGCCTAGACGCAAGCGCGGTGACATCAGCGTGTGCGAGTTCTAGCTATACTTCTTCCAGTGGCAGTGCCTTCAATATACCTTCCGTTGCCCCCAGCGCTTCTGCCAGCGACATGATGGACATGGTTCGATCGCAGATTTCTGATATGCAGCGGCAGCAGCAGCATTTCCAGCAAGAGATCTCTAGCCAAGTGTCAGTATTCTTGCAGGCAATTAGTGGCCTCCTCTCCCAGAGCGGAATGGTCCCTCAGAAATCAACCACCACCACACCACAGCCCGCACAGGTGAGTGTTTACTATGTTTTTATTTTGATGGAATTACTCAATTATGTTCATTATTAATTTTAAAACTCATTTACTTTTGAAGAATTGAGAAAATCCAGGGGCCGGGGGTCTAAAACTTGAAATACCGGTCGGACGGTCGTGCCGATCATTCCAACACTACCGGGGAGATGAAAGTGACTTGTCAGAACTGGTGGAATCCAAATCGGATGTCCGGTTTGAGCTCGGCGCTCAAAGTTCAGTTTTAAAATACACTTAGTTTAAATGAACTACCAGGTCGGGTCCGGGGATCTAAAATTGGAAATACTAGTCGGACGGCCGTGCCGATCATTCCAACGCGACCGGGGAGATGAAAGTGACTTGTCAGAACTGGCGGAATCCAAATCGGATGTCCGGTTTGAGCTCGGCGCTCAAAGTTCAGTTTTAAAATACACTTAGTTTAAATGAACTACCAGGTCGGGTCCGGAGGTCTAAAATTGGAAATACCGGTCGGACGGCCATGCCGATCATTCCAACGCGACCGGGGAGATGAAAGTGACTTGTCAGAACTGGCGGAATCCAAATCGGATGTCCGGTTTGAGCTCGGCGCTCAAAGTTCAGTTTTAAAATACACTTAGTTTAAATGAACTATCAGGTCGGGTCCGGGGGTCTAAAATTGGAAATACCGGTCGGACGGCCGTGCCGATCATTCCAACCACACCGGGGAGATGAAAGTGACTTGTCAGAACTGGCGGAATCCAAATCGGATGTCCGGTTTGAGCTCGGCGCTCAAAGTTCAGTTTTAAAATACACTTGTTTAAATGAACTACCAAGTCAAGTCCGGGGGTCTAAAATTGGAAATACTGGTCGGACGCCCGTGCCAATCATTCCAACGCGACCGGGGAGATGAAAGTGACTTTTCAGAACTGGCAGAATCCAAATCGGATGCCCGGTTTGAGCTCGGCGCTCAAAGTTCAGTTTTAAAATACACTTAGTTTAAATGAACTACCAGGTCGGGTCCGGGGGTCTAAAATTGGAAATACTGGTCGGACGGCCGTGCCGATCATTCCAACACGACCAGGGAGATGAAAGTGACTTGTCAGAACTGGCGGAATCCAAATTGGATGCCCGGTTTGAGCTCGGCGCTCAAAGTTCAGTTTTAAAATACACTTAGTTTAAATGAACTACCAGGTCGGGTCCGGGGGTCTAAAATTAGAAATACCGGTCGGACGGCCATGCCGATCATTCCAACACGACCAGGGAGATGAAAGTGACTTGTCAGAACTGACGGAATCCAAATCGGATGTTCGGTTTGAGCTCGGCGCTCAAAGTTCAGTTTTAAAATACACTTAGTTTAAATGAACTATCAGGTCGGGTCCGGGGGTCTAAAATTAGAAATACTGGTCGGACGGCCGTGCCGATCATTCCAACGCGACCGGGGAGATGAAAGTGACTTGTCAGAACTGGCGGAATACAAATCGGATGCCCGGTTTGAGCTCGACGCTCAAAGTTCAGTTTTAAAATACACTTAGTTTAAATGAACTACCAGGTCGGGTCCGGGGGTCTAAAATTGGAAATACCAGTTGGACGGCCGTGCCGATCATTCCAACATGACCAGGGAGATGATAGTGACCTGTCAGAACTGACGGAATCCAAATCGGATGCCCGGTTTGAGCTCGGCGCTCAAAGTTCAGTTTTAAAATACACTTAGTTTAAATGAACTACCAGGTCGGGTCCGGGGGTCTAAAATTGGAAATACCGGTCGGATGGCCGTGCCGATCATTCCAACACGACCAGGGAGATGAAAGTGACTTGTCAGAACTGACAGAATCCAAATCGGATGTCCGCTTTGAGCTCGGCGCTCAAAGTTTAGTTTCAAAATACACTTAGTTTAAATGAACTACCAGGTCGGGACCGGGGGTCTAAAATTTGAAATACCGGTCGGACGGCCGTGCCGATCATTCCAACACGACCAGGGAGATGAAAGTGACTTGTCAGAACTGACGGAATCCAAACCGGATGTCCGGTTTGAGCTCGGCGTTCAAAGTTCAGTTTTAAAATACACTTAGTTTAAATGAACTACCAGGTCGGGTACGGGGGTCTAAAATTGGAAATACTGGTCGGACGGCCGTGCCGATCATTCCAACACGACCAGGGAGATGAAAGTGACTTGTTAGAACTGACGGAATCCAAATCGGATGTCCGGTTTGAGCTCGGCGCTCAAAGTTCAGTTTTAAAATACACTTAGTTTAAATGAACTATCAGGTCGGGTACGGGGGTCTAAAATTGGAAATACCGGTCGGACGGCCGTGCCGATCATTCCAACGCGACCGGGGAGATGAAAGTGACTTGTCAGAACTAGCGGAATCCAAATCGGATGTCCGGTTTGAGCTCGGCGCTCAAAGTTCAGTTTTAAAATACACTTAGTTTAAATGAACTACCAGGTCGGGTCCGGGGGTCTAAAATTGGAAATACTGGTCGGACGGCCGTGCCGATCATTCCAACGCGACCGGGGAGATGAAAGTGACTTGTCAGAACTTTCGGAATCCAAATCGGATGCCCGGTTTGAGCTCGGCGCTCAAAGTTCAGTTTTAAAATACACTTAGTTTAAATGAACTACCAGGTCGGGTCCGGGGGTCTAAAATTGGAAATACCGGTCGGACTTCCATGCCGATCATTCCAACATGACCAGGGAGATGAAAGTGACTTGTCAGAACTGACGGAATCCAAATCGGATGTCCGGTTTGAGCTCGGCGCTCAAAGTTCAGTTTTAAAATACACTTAGTTTAAATGAACTACCAGGTCGGGTCCGGGGGTCTAAAATTTGAAATACCTGTCGGACGGCCATGCCGATCATTCCAACACGACCAGGGAGATGAAAGTGACTTGTCAGAACTGACGGAATCCAAATCGGATGTCCGGTTTGAGCTCGGCGCTCAAAGTTCAGTTTTAAAATACACCTAGTTTAAATGAACTACCAGGTCGGGTCCGGGGGTCTAAAATTAGAAATACCGGTCGGACGGCCGTGCCGATCATTCCAACACGACCAGGGAGATGAAAGTGACTTTTCAGAACTGACGGAATCCAAATCGGATGTCCTATTTGAGCTCGGCGCTCAAAGTTCAGTTTTAAAATACACTTAGTTTAAATGAACTACCAGGTCGGGTCCGGGGGTCTAAAATTGGAAATACCGGTTGGACGGCCGTGCCGATCATTCCAACACGACCAGGGAGATGAAAGTGACTTGCCAGAACTAACGGAATCCAATTCGGATGTCCGGTTTGAGCTCGGAGCTCAAAGTTCAGTTTTAAAATACACTTAGTTTAAATGAACTACCAGGTCGGGTCCGGGGGTCTAAAATTGGAAATACCGGTCGGACGGCCATGCCGATCATTCCAACACGACCAGGGAGATGAAAGTGACTTGTCAGAACTGACGGAATCCAAATCGGATGTCCGGTTTGAGCTCGGCGCTCAAAGTTCAGTTTTAAAATACACTTAGTTTAAATGAACTATCAGGTCAGGTCCGGGGGTCTAAAATTGGAAATACCGGTCGGACGGCCATGCCGATCATTCCAACGCAACCGGGGAGATGAAAGTGACTTTTCAGAACTGGCGGAATCCAAATCGGATGTCCGGTTTGAGCTCGGCGCTCAAAGTTCAGTTTTAAAATACACTTAGTTCAAATGAACTACCAGGTCGGGTCCGGGGGTCTAAAATTGGAAATACTGGTCAGACGGCCGTGCCGATCATTCCAACGCGACCGGGGAGATGAAAGTGACTTGTCAGAACTGGCGGAATCCAAATCGGATGCCCGGTTTGAGCTCGGCGCTCAAAGTTCAGTTTTAAAATACACTTAGTTTAAATGAACTACCAGGTCGGGTCCGGGGGTCTAAAATTGGAAATACCGGTCGGACAGCCGTGCCGATCATTCCAACACGACCAGGGAGATGAAAGTGACTTGTCAGAACTGACGGAATCCAAATCGGATGTCCGGTTTGAGCTCGACGCTCAAAGTTCAGTTTTAAAATACACTTAGTTTAAATGAACTACCAGGTCGGGTCCGGGGGTCTAAAATTGGAAATACCGGTCGGACGGCCGTGCCGATTATTCCAACACGACCAGGGAGATGAAAGTGACTTGTTAGAACTAACGGAATCCAAATCGGATGTCCGGTTTGAGCTCGGCGCTCAAAGTTCAGTTTTAAAATACACTTAGTTTAAATGAACTATCAGGTCGGGTCCGGGGGTCTAAAATTGGAAATACCAGTCGGACAGTCGTGCCGATCATTCCAACGCGACCGGGGAGATGAAAGTGACTTGTCAGAACTGGCGAAATCCAAATCGGATGTCCGGTTTGAGTTCGGCGCTCAAAGTTCAGTTTTAAAATACACTTAGTTTAAATGAAATACCAGGTCGGGTCCGGGGGTCTAAAATTGGAAATACTGGTCGAACGGCCATGCCGATCATTCCAACGCGACCGGGGAGATGAAAGTGACTTGTCAGAACTGGCGGAATCCAAATCGGATGCCCGGTTTGAGCTCGGCGCTCAAAGTTCAGTTTTAAAATACACTTAGTTTAAATGAACTACCAGATCGGGTCCGGGGGTCTAAAATTGGAAATACCGGTCGGACGGCCGTGCCGATCATTCCAACATGACCAGGGAGATGAAAGTGACTTGTCAGAACTGACGGAATCCAAATCGGATGTCCGGTTTGAGCTCGGCGCTCAAAGTTTAGTTTTAAAATACACTTAGTTTAAATGAACTACCAGGTCGGGTCCGGGGGTCTAAAATTGGAAATACCGGTCGGATGGCCATGCCGATCATTCCAACATGACCAGGGAGATGAAAGTGACTTGTCAGAACTGACGGAATCCAAATTGGATGTCCGGTTTGAGCTCGGCGCTCAAAGTTCAGTTTTAAAATACACTTAGTTTAAATGAACTACCAGGTCGGGTCCGGAGGTCTAAAATTGGAAATACTGGTCGGAAGGCCGTGCTGATCATTCCAACGCGACCGGGGAGATGAAAGTGACTTGTCAGAACTGGCGGAATCCAAATCGGATGCCCGATTTGAGCTCGGCGCTCAAAGTTCAGTTTTAAAATACACTTAGTTTAAATGAACTACCAGCTCGGGTCCGGGGGTCTAAAATTGGAAATACCAGTCGGACGGCCGTTCCGATCATTCCAACACGACCAGGGAGATGAAAGTGACTTGTCAGAACTGACGGAATCCAAATCGGATGTCCGGTTTGAGCTCGGCGCTCAAAGTTCAGTTTTAAAATACACTTAGTTTAAATGAACTACCAGGTCGAGTCCGGGGGTCTAAAATTAGAAATATCGGTCGGACGGCCGTGCCGATCATTCTAACACGACCAGGGAGATGAAAGTGACTTGTCAGAACTGACGGAATCCAAATCGGATGTCCGGTTTGAGCTCGGCGCTCAAAGTTCAGTTTTAAAATACACTTAGTTTAAATGAACTACCAGGTCAGGTCCGGGGGTCTAAAATTGGAAATACCGGTCGGACGGCCGTCCCGATCATTCCAACACGACCAGGGAGATGAAAGTGACTTGTCAGAACTGACGGAATCCAAATCGGATGTCCGGATTGAGCTCGGCGCTCAAAGTTCAGTTTTAAAATACACTTAGTTTAAATGAACTATCAGGTCGGGTCCGGGGGTCTAAAATTGGAAATACCGGTCGGACGGCCGTGCCGATCATTCCAACGTGACCGGGGAGATGAAAGTGACTTGTCAGAATTGGCGGAATCCAAATCGGATGTCCGGTTTGAGCTCGGCGCTCAAAGTTCAGTTTTAAAATACACTTAGTTTAAATGAACTACCAGGTCGGGTCCGGGGGTCTAAAATTGGAAATACTGGTCGGATGGCCGTGCCGATCATTCCAACGCGACCGGGGAGATGAAAGTGACTTGTCAGAACTGGCGGAATCCAAATCGGATGCCCGGTTTGAGCTCGGCGCTCAAAGTTCAGTTTTAAAATACACTTAGTTTAAATGAACTACCAGGTCGGGTCCGGGGGTCTAAAATTAGAAATACTGGTCAGACGGACGTGCCGATCATTCCAACGCGACCGGGGAGATGAAAGTGACTTGTCAGAACTGGCGGAATCCAAATCGGATGTCCGGTTTGAGCTCGGCGCTCAAAGTTCAGTTTTAAAATACACTTAGTTTAAATGAACTACCAGGTCGGGTCCGGGGGTCTAAATATTGTTTCAAGCTAGTAGTTGATCTATAAAATCTGCAGTTATCAATTTGATATGTTTGATTTATATTTATGCTCATTTCTTCGCACTAATTTTTTTATCTATAAATGAATGTTATTATTTTTTTAATGTAGGGGGATCCTTCTGCGGGCAGCGACAGAGGAGATGAGCAGGGCAATGACGATATGGATGATGAGGATATTGACGATGTACCAGATATTTCTTAATGTTTACTGATATTTGTTTTATGATATTTGTTTTATGTTATTCAGACGGATCAGCAGGGTTAATGTGTTTTTTTTTGTATTTATTTGATCAGCATGGTGGAATTTTTTTATTGGTGGTGTTTATTTATTTGAACATCTATGTTGATGTTGAGTTTTTTTCGGTGGTGGTTATTTATTTGGGTACGTTGATGTTGAGTTTTTTTGTGTGGTTATCAGTAGGTTCCTAATAATTTTTTTTAACAGGTTTATTATATAAATAAACGTAATATTTAAAAAATATATATTTTTGATTTCAGACGGATTTTCACTCCGTCGCTATTTCCGTTTGGAATAGCGACTGTAATTTCAGACGGAAATTAATATCCGTCGTTATTTCCGTTTCAAACACCGACGGATTTAGGACGAATTTGCATATGGAGTCGTCGTCGGTAGTTACGACGAATAAGTTATCCGTCGTAATATCCGGCAGATATTGTGACGGATTTAAGACAATATTTCAGACAGATTACTGACGGTAATTAAAATGGACTATAAATCCGTCTTAAAAACCGTATGAAATACAGACGGATAATTGCAGACGGAAAGTTACATACGGAAATTTTATCGTATGAAATTTAGACGGAATTTGTGACCGAAATTTATTCTGTCTTAATTTCAGACGGAATTTTAGACAGATAAATTAACTGTCACAAATTTGTGACTAAGAATTTCAGACGGTCGATTCCCGTCTTAAATCCGTCGGAATTCCGTTACAAATATGGTTTGCGACGGATTTTCCGACGGATTTGAGACGGATAACGTCCGTCTGAAATCCCACTTTTTCTGGTAGTGTGTACCAAGATGGCAAGAGGAAGTACAAGACAAGGCTTGCACCGAGACAAGATATGCAGTCCAGGCAAGAGCTGCTCCAAGATGGCAAGAGGAAGTACAAGACAAGGCTTGCACCGAGATGTATTTGCACTGAGATGAAGGAACGACCAGCCTGACCAATGCATTCTGGTCAAGAATTACACCGACTCAAAAAAATTTAGCGACCTCAAGAGGTGAGATGCAGAGACTGAATATGCACGGACCTTAATGCTCATGACCTAGAGAAATGCACAAGGACAACATATGAATAGCAAAACCTGTGCATGACCATGGACTTGCACCGAGGTAAGTACTTTATGTGAAAGATGTCGAACTAGCACTGACTCAATATGCATTAAGCAAAAGAGCGAATAACATGTAATGCTGGGACCTAAATGATGCTATTAGCACATACCCCCTCCATGCTTAGAAACAAATAAATGCACCGTAAAAGAACAAATTGATCTAGAGAAAAAAACAAATTGATTTATAGTGTGAGACATAATCAAAACCATAGGGATGCAACATCGAACACTAACTCTGCTGATCGCCAGCCACACTCTGCCATAGCGGTTAGGCTATCCGCTGCCACACTCTCCTTACCTACACCGACCTCTGATCTCAGAACCATTAACACGCCAAAATGCTTACCGAGGAGCGAAGAAACCATAAAAGATGCCAGGCTCGAAGGCTATTACATCTCTAGCCACCGGACATCATTTACTAGAATCTGTTCGTTCTAACACCAATCCATTCTCCATACTCGGATCCTCACAATATCCATCTTCTAAGCTATCACCACACGGACCACCACACCAAGAGCCACGACACGAACCACGAACAGTGTCTTGGATTGATGAATTGCTTCATTTGAAGCTACATTTGTATTGGGTTTCAGAACCAATTTCCTCTTCATTGGTTTTTGTTTCTACTTTGTTTTCATTTCATTTTGTTCATCCTTCTGATTTGAATTGGTTTCCCTCCGGTGTGTGGAGGAAGGGAGTATTACTCCAGTTTTCCTCTGAGTTGCAGAGGAAGAGAGATCGGTGATCTCTGGTGGTGTTAGTGACTGGTTGTCATTAACAGTTTCCCTCCGGTGTATGGTGGAAGGGAGAGGATTCTCCGGTTGTGTTCTAGCTGGGAGCTAGAACAGGTTTCAAGTTCTGTGGGTAGAAGAGCTTGGTTGAGGGATTTGTTTCCCTTGGGTGTTCAAGCTGTGTGGCAGCATGTTGTTCGCAGACTGAGTCTGCATTGATCTAGCATTGTCTAGTGGAATCCTCATTCTAGTTGGAGTGAGGGGTGGATGTAGATTGCGGACTGCAATCGAACCACCTAAAAACTGAGTGCCTCCTCTGTGGTTTGCTATTGCTATCTGCGCTCTTCATCTGCTTGTCTCTTTGCTTCCATGTGATCAGTTCTTCATTCTCATTTACATTTCTCTGTGTACGGGTTAAGGAGGTGCGTTAGGAGTAGAATTTATTTTCCGCCTAAGTTTCTACAAATTGGGAGTGATCTATTCATCCCCCCCTTCTATATCACTCTTGCTGCGCTAACAATTGGTATCAGAGCAGGTTTACGCCATGTGGACGAACGGTCAAGGAAATGCTAGTGGTCCTAGAACCTTCATGGCCGAAGGTCAATCCATTAGTCACCCTCCTTATTTCGATGGTAGTAACTATCTGTTTTGGAAGAATAGGATGGAAGTGTTCATCAGGGCTCAGAGTCATAAACTGTGGAGAGTAATTACGGTGGGGCCATATGATCTGCCACCAAACGAGGACGCTTGGACAGATGACCATGTCAAGCTCTCCTCACTCAACTGGACGGCACTGAACATCATCCAGTGTGCTGTTCATCCAGAGGAATATGCCCGTATTTCTACATACAGAACTGCCAAGCGAATGTGGGATGAGCTGCAATTGATCTATGAAGGTACAGCTCAAGTGAAAGCCTCGAAGGTAAACCTCTACACTTCTAAGTATGAAATGTTCAAGATGAATGCAGATGAGAATATAACTGAAATGTATGCCAGGTTGTCCTTGATCATAAACACACTTAAAGGGCTAGGGAAGGATCTTGCCGAGGCAGATATAGTCAGGAAAATCCTTAGATCTTTATCCCCGGCATGGCACACTAAGGCCATTGTGATTGAGGAGTCAAAAGATCTGACTATCTTGACTGTGAATGAACTCATAGGATCTCTTATGACATATGAGATGAATTTCAAAGGAGGTGGAGAAGGAAGTGAGAGGAAGGGTAAGAATGTGGCTCTAAGGGCATCCCGCAATAAGGGTAGCAACAGCGGGAGCAGCAGCAGTAGCCCCGAGTCTGAGTCCGAGCTTGAAGGTTTGTCAAATCTCAACCAGGAGGAGCAGGCAATGCTCACTAGACAGTTCAGAAAATTTTTGAAGAAAAAGGGAAATACCTTTAGGAAGAAGAAGCCACACTCTTTCAACAAGAGTGCTGAATTTACTAATTACAGGGATAGAAATCCTAAGAGACTGGCTTATTTTAATTGTAATAAACAGGGACATATGAAAGGCGAATGCCCAGACCTCCAGAAGAAGGGTCCCTATCTTCAGAAGAAAAACATAAAGGTGCATAAGAAGAAGAAGCCACAGGCGATGGTCTGCACATGGAGCGAGGAAGAAGAAGACCCCGAAGACGCTTCCTCAGAAGAATATGAAAATGGAATTTGCCTTATGGCAAACAGTGAAGAGGAGGTAATAAACGTTTTTGAAAATTTCTCAATTGATGACTGGGAGGATGCTTATGGTGACTTGCTAGATAAATTTAATTCTCTTAGCAAAGAGCACAGAGTTCTGAAAAGAAAATTTAACACAAATGTTGAAGAACAAACTCTAGTCTGTGAGGAAAATGAGAAGCTAAAAGAACAACTAGAAGAAATGACCTCACTAAGGAAAGAAAATGATAAGCTCAAGGGAGAAACTCAAGAAAGTCAAAAACAGCTCAATGAATTCAAAACTAAAATTGAAGAAAGCATGAATGAAATTAGAGTGAATTCAGAGAAATATGAAGCTGTGAAGAAAGTAAATGTTAAACTCCTAAAAAATTCTGAGTCCCTTCAAAAGCAGCTGGAAGACAAACAGAAAGTCTTAGAAAAATTTGTCCAAGGAAAGACTAGTTTAGATGCTATACTAGGGACTAGGGTCAATTTCAATAAGGAAGGTCTAGGGTATGACCCAACCAACAAGAGACCCTTGCAATTCAAGACCATCACCTTCTGCCTAGAGAAGGGAAAAGAAAAGATGGACACACCATCCAGCTCAAACAGCTCTAAGGAAATTCAAAGTCCTAAAGAAAACACAAAAACCAGTACTGGACAACCATTTAAAATGGGAATGAATTTTATGAAGAATAACACTATGCCCACTCACCAGAACACAAATGGTAGATGGACCAAGAAAGTAAATCAGAATAAGAGCTGGAATTACAACAATCAGATGGGTCCAAACAGGACCTACTGGAGAAATAACTTTCATGGTCAAAGATATGCTAATCAACAAGCCTACAGGAAATTTCCTAGGAATAGGAAGACTAATGAATGGAATAGAACTCACTTCTCCAGTTCAGCTGGATTCAACTTTAATAAACTAGAAAGGAAGGTGCCAGAGAAAACCATGCTGAAACAAATCTGGATACCTAAACACTTGATCAGAGATTTGAACAATGTCTTTGGACCCAACTCATCTTGGGTTCCAAATCACTCTGCTTGATGTATCTGTGTAGGTCGGCCTGGCAGCTGAAGACAACAAGTGGTACCTCGACAGTGGCTGCTCCAGGCATATGACAGGAGACCGATCCAAGTTTAGCAAGATAGAGATGAAGCCAGGGGGTCTGGTCAAGTTTGGAGGAAAGAACAAAGGTAAAATAATTGGAGTTGGAACAGTAGGTAAGTCTTCCACAAACTCCATTGAAAAAGTCTTACTTGTGAAAGGGCTTCAACACAACCTGATTAGCATTAGTCAATTATGTGACAGGGGTCACAGGGTTGTATTTGATGATAGTTCATGCAAAATCCTTGAAACAAATTCTGACATGGTTAAATTTGTAGCCAACAGGATTAATAATGTCTACATTGTAGACATAGATGAGAAATCTGAATCTACTATTTGCTTATCTGCCAATTCTGAAAATGATGCCTTTGAATGGCATAGACGTCTAGGTCATGCTAGCTTTTCAACTTTAAATAAATTGGTCAAGCATGATTTAGTTAGAGGCATGCCTAGAATTAAATTCAACTCAATATCAAAAGCATGTGATGCCTGTGCTCTAGGCAAACAAACCAGAAATTCCTTTAAATTAAGATCTGAGCCATTGTCTTCTAGACCAATGAAACTTCTTCATATGGACCTTTTCGGTCCCACTAGAACTCAGAGTCTTAATGGAAACAGGTTTGTCTATGTCATCATAGATGACTTCTCTAGATATTCATGGATATTTTTCTTAGCAAATAAGAGTTATGCATTTCAAAAGTTTAATCTATTTTTTAATAAGGTAAAACAAGAAGGGAAATACAAGGTCTGTTCTATTCAATCTGGCCATGGAGGTGAGTTTGAAAACTCCATGTTTACTTATCTTTGTGAAAAAGAGGGACTAACTCACAGGTTTTCTTCTCCCAGGACACCTGAACAGAATGGGATTGTGGAGAGAAGAAATAGAACTGTGGTGGAGATGGCCCGAACCATGTTGATTGAAAGTAAATTACCTAGAAGGTTTTGGGCAGAAGCGGCCAATACAGCAACCTACATAATCAACAGGGCCATGGTAAGACCCATACACAAGAAAACACCCTATGAGCTTCTAAAAGGTAAGAAACCAAACTTGTTTCATTTCAGAATTTTTGGAGCAAAATATTTTATTCATAACAATGATAAGAAAGATTTAGACAAGTTTGAAGCCAAGAGTTCACTTGGAATATTCTTGGGTTACTCTGAAGTGTCAAGGGCATATAGGGTATTTAACATATCAGATCAGAAAGTGGAAGAGTCTCCACACATCCTTTTTAGTGAAAAGAAAGATGTTTGTAATATTCAAAATCTTGACAGGGATTCCAATCATGGTGGAGATTTTCTAGAAGACCAACAGGAAGAAGAGAAGACTAAGCCAAGTGGAGAAACAAATTCCCCCAATCAGGAAGGGCCAAGAGAAACAGGTGAGTCTTCAACAAATATCAGATTTCTTAAAGACCATCATTTAGATAAAGTCATAGGCAATCCTGAAGATCCTCTTCGGACTAGGTCTCATTTTAGAAATGTGAATAATGATGACTTAATTGCATTAGTCTCACAAATTGAACCCAAAACAGTAGAAGAGGCCTTAGCTGATCAAGCTTGGGTCAATGCTATGAGTGAGGAATTAGGTCAGTTTGAAAGGAATAATGTCTGGGAGCTTGTCCCAAGACCAGATGGTATAAATATCATAGGAACCAAGTGAGTGTTCAAAAATAAGATGAATGAAGATGGAATCATCTCGAGGAATAAGGCCAGATTAGTAGCCAAAGGCTACTATCAGGAATTTGGTGTAGACTTTGATGAATCCTATGCACCTGTTGCTAGGATGGAAGCTATAAGATTGTTGCTTGCCTTTGCATGCTCAAAGAATATAAAACTCCAACAAATGGATGTTAAAAGTGCCTTTTTAAATGGAGTCATTAAGGAAGAAGTTTTTGTTGAACAACCTCCTGGATTTCAATATTTTCCTCAACCTAACCAAGTGTTCAGGTTAAACAAAGCCTTGTATGGTCTAAAGCAGGCTCCAAGAGCATGGTATGAAAGGTTGTCTGAATTTCTGATCAGTAAGGGCTACAAAAGAGGTAAAGGTGATCAAACTTTATTCACCAAAGGCATAAACAGATATGTCATCATAGTTCAGGTATGTGTAGATGACATTGTATTTGGATCAACTAAGCATGAACTATGTGATGAATTTTCTACCATGATGTCTGCTGAATTTGAAATGAGCTTGGTTGGTGAACTAAAATATTTTCTTGGATTGCAGGTACAGCAGCTAGAAGATGGGTGCCTCATCAACCAAATCAAATATACAATGGAACTGTTCAAAAGGTTTGGCATGGAAAACTTAAAGCACATTACTACACCCATGGGCACCAATACTTCATTGGATGCAGATGAGACAGGTAAAGAAGTAAATGCCAAACTTTATCGAGGTATGATTGGATCACTTCTTTACTTGACAGCCTCTAGACCTGATATACAATTCAGTGTAGGAATGTGTGCAAGGTATCAGTCTAGACCTACTGAATTACACTTAGCTGCAGTTAAAAGAATCTTCAGATATTTGTCAGCTAGTCATTCTCTTGGTTTATGGTTTCCTGCATCTCACACATTTAACTTAGTAGCATACACAGATGCTAATTATGCAGGCTGTAAACTAGACAGGAAAAGTGTTGTGACCCCTCTATGTTGATGATGTTGACACTTGCTCTATTCTTTGGCAACACCATTGTTTTGATTGATTGGCAACTGAGTTTGATTTGATGAAATTGCTCCATCAGATTGACTATATGTTCTTTACTTTTAATACACTGCTGTCTGCAATTCTTACTGTCATAAGTCCACACACTGCATCTCAATTAAATTGATTAAGTGTGCACAGCGTCAACGCATCATGTTACAGCGTCAACGCATAAATCCACACACTGCATCTCAATTAAATTGATTATGTGTGCACAGCGTCAACGCATAAGTCCACACACTGCATCTCAATTAAATTGATTATGTGTGTACAGCGTCAACGCATCATGTTACAGCGTCAACGTATAAGTCCACACACTGCATCTCAATTAAATTGATTATGTGTGTACAGCGTCAACGCATCATGTTACAGTGTCAATGCACCGTTGGCTTTGAACCTCAGAGTCTGTACATCCGAATTACCCTTGATCTGGTGAAATGTATACACTCATTCACTGTAGCCTTCACACATTAAAGTCCATACATTCATCAATTACTTTTCACTCAAGGCAAAGTCTATACACTGGGGTCTTTTCCCTACGTGTCTTAGGTGAAGTCTGAACATTCGATTCTGAAGCCTGAAGTCTATACAGTCCAGCCTAGTCCTACGATCAAGGCTTTAGCTACACTCAACTCTATACATTGGCTTCGCTTCATGAAGTCTGTACATCGCTTCATGTCCCCAAAGTTTGCACATCAACAGTGATCTTTGAAGTCTATACACTGCTTCAGGAGCTTCAAGTCCACACATCGCTCAAAGTCTGTACAGAGTCCAGCGTCTCAGTTAGCGTCTCATGCACTTGAGCAAAGTCTGTACATCCACAGTGTTACTCAAAGTCTATACATTAATCTTCTAATCCAAAGTCTATACAATGGTCTTCACACTTGAAGTCCATACATTCGATGTGCAGAGTTGATGTCTATACTGTGTCCTTGCTGATCAAGTCTACACTATGGTCGGTGACAAGTCTGTACACTGGCCTCAGCCTTTCAAGTCTACACACTGACGGCTGAACTAAGAACTCTATACATCGTCTGTCTGCATTAGAGTCTCATGGAGTCTATACATTGCACTCGTCTTCTAAAGTCTATACACTGAAGTCTTCGCATTCGTTTGCATAACATGAAGTCCATAAGTGGGCAAAGTCTGTACACTGTCCATGCTTCATGCAACGTCAACTCATCCTTCATGCAGCGTCAACTCCTCAAGTATATACAATGCTTTCCTTCGCATGAAGCCTTTAAGTGCATTATGTCTATACAATGCCACTAGGATTTAAAGTCTTTACAGCCGTTGCCTCCCTTGTTGAAGTCAACACTTTGGGCAAGTCTGTACGTTGCATTCTGCCTTTACAAGTCTATACAACGATGTATATACAATGCAATGTACATACTTAAATCTTATGTCTTTATTCTTGTTGCTGAAGGGACAGGGTCGACGCCTGGAGCTTAAAGCGTCCACGCATCAGTAGACGAAGCTTTCACGATGTCTTCTATTGCGTCAACGCCACATGAAAGCAGCGTCGACGCAGCAGTTGAAGAAGCATTCATCTTCACAGGCTATTCCACTGCGTCAACGCCACAAGCAAGCAGCGTTGACGCAGCAGCTAAAGAAACGAGGCTAATGGTTACTAGAATGCCTCACTGCGTTAACGCCATTGAATGAAAGCGTCGACGCAGCAAGTCAGATTGATGACTTTGAGCACGTGAACGGAGAACTCTATACAGCGGACTGAAGAAGCTAATGAGGGGCACGTGATCCCAGGTACCTGGCTCGTGATCTGAAAAGGACAAGGTATCTAGATGAGGACACGTGTACTGACACTCCATTGCATGCTGCCACGTAGTCCAAATTGCTGGGCGGGAAACGTGGAGAGCACACGCCTGCTGCTGTTGCTGCTATATATATAAGCCTTCTTCCACAGAAGAAAGCTGATCGAAGCAGAAGAAGAAAAAGTCTATACACTCAGCAGCAGTGAGCCTTCGATCCACAGAGAGAAAAGAGAGAAGAAGAAGATACAGAGAAGAAGAAGAAGAAATAGAGAAGAAGGAGAAAAGAGAGAGAGTGAGGTGAGAGAGAGCTGATCGAGAGTGAGAGTGAGAGTGTTTGTATCTCAGTCTCGTGGTTCAAAACCAGAGCTGAGCTTTGCTCTTTAGGAGCTACATTGCTTTTGGGTTTTTATTTTTCGTTTTGATTCTGTCTTTCATTTCCGAATGCTGTTTCTTCAAGCTGTGTGTCAGCGGTCTTGCAGTGGTGGTCTCCACTGGACGGGTTAAGCTGTATTTCCCCAGCGGTTGCAGAGGATCAGATCCTCTGGTCGGCAAGCTGTAGTGCCCAGCGAAGCTGTGTATCAGCGGGTTGTTTGGCCAAGCTGTAAAGCCCAGCGGACGCAAGCTGTGCTGCGCAGCAGGAAGCCATACTCGGTTGAGTGTGGGGTGGACGTAGGTCGTTGACCGAACCACCTAAAAATTGTGTGTGCAGTGTGTTTGTGTGATCTGTGTGCGATGGGAATTTCTTGCTTAGCTTGTTTGATTGCATCGCTTATGCTCATGTCTAGCTTTCTACCTTTTGCTTAGCACTTTTTATTTAGCTTTATTGATGCTTGCCTAAATTCCGCTCTAGAACTTACAATAGTTTTAAATTAGGCAAGTTGATCTATTCACCCCCCTCTAGATCCACACTTAGTGGAGATAGACTGCGTCCATCTAACCCAACTAAAAGCACTAGTGGCCATTGTGAATTCTTGGGTGGGTGTTGAGTGTCTTGGGGCTCCAAGAAACAACATTCTGTGGCCCTCTCCACTGCAGAAGCTGAATATGTGGCTGCAGGGAGTTGTGGAACACAAGTAATATGGATTAAACACCAGCTTCAGGACTACCAAGTAGACCTGGGGTGCACACCAATTTACTGTGATAATACTAGTGCCATCAATCTTGCTAAAATCCTGTTTTGCATTCACGAACCAAACACATAGAGATAAGACATCATTTTATAAGAGATGAGATGTCTAAGAATAATTTTGAACTGATTCATGTAGGCACAGATAATCAGATTACTGACATATTCACAAAACCTCTGGATAATGAAAAATTCACCACATTGAGAAGAGAATTAGGCTTATACAAATTATCTAAATTATGAAGCCTGTTCTTGTTGTGAGGGGGAGTTGTGTTTGTCTGATGTTTAGCCTTCTTTCATGCTGGTTTAAGGGGGAGTTCAGAATGCTTACTGGTTAGCTTTCAGGAATACTCTGAGTAAGGGGAAGCCTTGAGTTTATGCTGGAATGTTTTATTGAGGAATGCTATGTCTTAAGGGGAGCTGAGTTGTGATGTGAGAAGAGAAGTTCTTTGACAGATTCAAAAGGGCTGTCCAGATGTGTAACTTTACTGGTCTTGCATGACTGATCTAGAGTGGTTCTCTCAGACAGTAGAGTGTCACTTATCTCTTAAGTCTATAAGTCAGTGACTCTAATCTCCAGATTAGAATCTTTCCTTTAGTACTTCTTCAGAGATCTGGACTAATTACATAAAGTATATCTTCCTACATTGTCATTGATTCTGGTTCAGGCCAAAAACTTGTATGTCTTGTTATCTGACCCAATCAACTTGAAATCTAGACTTCAAGACTCAATTCAAGAAATAGTCCTTTTTGGTATTATTTTCAATCATTCTATCTCTTTAACTCAAGGGATTAACTGAACAAAAATGTTCTGTTTTGATCACTGAGAAACTGGGAGCTTCATCAATGAAATGAATATTTCTCCCATGTCATGAGGTGTTAAATGCTTAAAATGAATGAAAAGACATGACAGAGCAATGGTGGCTTGCTAGTGAGTAACTGGGGACTCTGGCCTCTAATCAAGGTGTTTCCTCATGTCAAAAGCCACAGTTACTATCTCTGTTCCCTAATAAAAAAAAAGGGGGAAAGTGATGAGGTACTCACTCTGAGTAACTGGGGATTCAGGCCTCTAATCAAGGTGTCTCTCTAATGTCAAAGGAGTGAACTACCAACTTACTCATTAACCTTCTTGAAAATCATCTCCAACAAAAAATTCCTTGTTGTTATGCAACTAATGGATTGCTTGTCCTCAATACCTTGAGAACACCTATCTGATTTCGTCTCTTGCTATCTTGTGGGATAGTTGAATGATCAGCTATATTTGGCCATACTTGTGAACTCCTGCTCTAAATCATCCACTATGTATGCTGATAAACTTGTCTATCATTCTACTTCTCTATTGTGTACTTAAGTATAAAGAATCTTCTCTTGAGATTAGAAACTCACTTATTCTCTTAAGACCTACTCGTGACTTTCTGCACTAAGAAGTTACTGCCCTTAGTCCTCATGTTTCCAGCACTGTCATACATTCTGTAGTTCTTTTTGCTGATGTCAAAGGGGGAGAGAAGTTTGCAATATTTGCAATATCAGTGAGAAGAATATCAGTGAGTCTTGGATTTGTCTTGAGCTTTGGGGGTCATGTTGCTTCGTGGAAGATATGGTTATGAGTTGTGGGGGAGATGAGAGTGTGTTGTAGGGAATGTATAATTCATCTGCATGAGCATGCCTTGAATTTAATATGCTTGTTGCAGCTGATATAAATCTCTTGTTGAAACTTGATATTACTTGATTCATAGTATTGTCATCATCAAAAAGGGGGAGATTGTTGCATCCCTATGGTTTTGATGATGTCTCACACTATAAATCAATCTTCTATCTCTAGATTAATGCTGTTTCATCATGTGAGTGAGTACAGTTCATTTGGTTGTCAGATAAGCATGCTATCTTGATTCAATCTACACTCTGCCTAGTTAGTACTGACAGCAGTGGGTCGACCCACCCTTGCTGATGCGTCGACTCATCAGAACATTGTTTGTCTTGGTACCAAAGTCTATACACTAGCTTGATCTTTCAAGTCTGTACATTGGCATAATTTCTTCAAGTCTGTACATTGGGCACCTTCTAACTGAAGTCTACACACTGGTACTAATATTCTAAGTCTGTACACTACCCGACCAACTAAGTCTGTACATTGCCAAAGTCAGTTCAGCTCAACCCTATACATCCTTCCAAGCTTCAACTCTATACACTGGATTGTCAAACTTCACGTCTATACACTGGGTGCTGCATTCTCATGAAGTCTACACATCCGATAGTGTAAGTCTATACATCGCCCAGAGTCTTATTTGCAAAGTCTGTTCAGCGTCCGTTGTCTAGAAATCTTGAAGTCTGTACATCGGACTGCTTCTTTTGAAGTCTACACATTGGCTCGTTCACTTCTGCAAAGTATGTACATTAGACTGTGGCAAAGTCTATACATTCGGTTCCTTGGGCAAAGTCTATACATCGCTTAGTCTGCACATTGCCTTCAGCCCAAGCGTTCAAAGCCAAGTCTATACAACGCCAAGTCTGTACACTCCTCATCTGTTCCTACGCTTGGCCAAGTCCATACACTCAACATTTCCCTACGCTTTCCTGGCCAAGTCTGTACATCACTAAGTGTGTACATTGCATGCTGCTCAAACGTTCAAAGTCTTCAAAGTCTGTACAGCGTCCGTCTCAGCCAGCGTCTCATACTGCGTCTTAGGCAAGTCTATACATCGGCCTCATTCGTTCAAGTCTATACATTGAACTGCTCTTCAAAGTCTGTACAGCGTCCGTCTCAGCCAGCGTCTCATGCTACGTCTTAGGCAAGTCTGTACATCGGCTTCATTCGCTTAAGTCCACACATCCACAGTGGTTCATCAAGTCTATACATTCACTTGAGCTTCACCAAGTCTGTACAACGCTGAAGTCTTCACAAGTCTGTACAGTGCTTGAGCTTCATCTAGTCTATACATCGCTTCAAGCGATTCAAGTCTATACAGACTGCCTTCACATCCAGAGTCTGTACATCGGTTCAACAGCCGATCGTCTCATACAGAACTTTCCAAGTCTGTACAGCCGAGTGTCTAATGCATCGTCTCACCCTGGCATAGTCTATACACTGGCTCAAGTTTGTCGAAGTCCATACATCTCCGTTGAGTATCAAGTCTACACACTGCTCACAGTCTTATTAAGAGTCTCACACAGGTTCCAAGTCTGTACACTGTTTAGGCATCGTGAAGTCTATACAGTGGCTGAAGCTTTGTTAAGTTTACACATTGGTAAGGGTCGTTTGCATTGTTCATCACATGTATATACACTGCCTTTCATGAGCCTATCCATCAAGTCTACACATTGGGTTGTCCGACCACAACCCTATACATTCTGGTGTTATAACTTGAGTCTTCAATGCTCACAGCACACTCTTTCCAAGCCTGTACACTGGTGAGGCTTCGTGAAGTCTACACAGTGGCTGGGCTATGTAAAGTGTACACATTAGTAAGGCTTGTTTGCTTTGTTCTTCATAAGTCTATACACTACCTTCATATGCATTGTTCATAAGTCTATACACTGCCATTCGTTTGCATTGTTCACATGTCTATACACTGCTTTCACATGCACCTTATTTATTAAGTCTGTACACTCTCTCACGTTGTACACACTTAATCAGTTGATGTTTTTGAAGTATATACATTCGTGTTTAAAGCCTGAACTAACTAAGTATATACATTCCATCTGTCTGTCTGCAGGCAATTCAGGCTGATGATTGGGCACGTGAACCGAGGTTGGCACCTGGCACGTGATCCAAGATAACAGGCGCATGACACGTGGATGGCAACCTAGTCAGGATACTACCATGTGGTCGAAATTCAAATGATCTGGCAAAAAGTGCATGGGCGGGAACCTGGCAGCCACACGCCAATATCTACTATAAATATAGAGCTTCATCCTTCAGTAGAAGCTTGATCGTGAAAAGAAAAAGCAGAAGCCATTGGTGAGAGTTTGCACGATCCAGAAAAGAAAAAGAGCAGAGAGTTCCAGATCTGAGAGGAGTTTGTTCGAGAGAGAGAGCAGTGTGTGTGGATTGATGAATTGCTTCATTTGAAGCTACATTTGTATTGGGTTTCAGAACCAATTTCCTCTTCATTGGTTTTTGTTTCTACTTTGTTTTCGTTTCATTTTGTTCATCCTTCTGATTTGAATTGGTTTCCCTCCGGTGTGTGGAGGAAGGGAGTATTACTCCAGTTTCCCTCTGAGTTGCAGAGGAAGAGAGATCGGTGATCTCTGGTGGTGTTAGTGATTGGTTGTCATTAACAGTTTCCCTCCGGTGTGTGGAGGAAGGGAGAGGATTCTCCGGTTGTGTTCTAGCTGGGAGCTAGAACAGGTTTCAAGTTCTGTGGGTAGAAGAGCTTGGTTGAAGGATTTGTTTCCCTTGGGTGTTCAAGTTGTGTGGCAGCATGTTGTTCGCAGACTGAGTCTGCATTGATCTAGCATTGTCTAGTGGAATCCTCATTCTAGTTGGAGTGAGGGGTGGATGTAGATTGCGGACTGCAATCGAACCACCTAAAAACCGAGTGCCTCCTCTGTGGTTTGATATTGTTATCTGCGCTCTTCATCTGCTTGTCTCTTTGCTTCAATGTGATCAGTTCTTCATTCTCATTTACATTTCTCTGTGTACGGGTTAAGGAGGTGCGTTAGCAGTAGAATTTATTTTCCGCCTAAGTTTCTACAAATTGGGAGTGATCTATTCATCCCCCCCTTCTATATCACTCTTGCTGCGCTAACAACTGCCACACAATATCGAACCAAATCCAAGACTAATGTAGTCCGTTCACGCGTAAAACGTAGGACTTAGAGCGCACGGGGACATCTCTGTCCAATCTTGCCTCAAAATCCGCATACTAATCAGGACTGGGATGTCATTTTTGACGCCTCAGAGCATGACAAGAACATCAGGCTCAACAATCAATAGCTCATCCGAAAGATCTTCCGCTAATCCGAGCACATCTCTTGATCAGAACATCTATTCCAACACGTCAAACCCTAATCTCAACGCCTCAGGGGCTGGGTAAACCTCAAATTATGGTGACCAAAATTGACAAAAACACTTCAGGAGCGTACTCATGGCCACTTAACCATGAACAATCCTCACCAGCCACCTGACCTCGCTGCGAATTCCTCGATCGCAGCACCATAGCAATGCACCTATCGGCAACCTCTGCCCAACGTAGCACAATTGGGGCCACCACACATCGGGAATAAATCTCTCGATCTCATTCCTCGGGCCCCACACCGACACTCCAACGAAGCGGCAACCGCCTTCACAGCGCCAACGCAGCGCACTCAAGCTCTCAAGTGAGAAACGAAGCGAAAAATAAGCATAAAATCCTAAGCCAGCTGCCGACTGTACTGGACCTTATAGACTCTGATCACTGCAATTATCATGAATTCCCATGTACACACCACAAACACACACTGCTCTGATACCATCTATAATGACTCAAGATCCGGATACCGGGAAAAACCCGATACCATTCGAATCCTGGTCCGTCGCCCTCGACCCGGAGGGCTCGGAAGGGCTACAAGGTGTGTGTGAGTGGTAGTATACACAGAAATAAGAAATAAAGTAGGAATAACAATAACAAACTAACTATAGAGTCTAGTCCAAAAAGTATAGTCTATAGAAAATAAAACGTACCCAATGTCGAGTGAACACTCGGCCCGACGAGCTGGCACCTAGAAAACTCCGCGCAGCACTCTCGAACCTCGAGGAAGAACCGCCTCACTTGAAAAGCAGTGGTAAGCCTCGTCTCACTGGCTCAGTAGGGTCCCGCGGAACCCCAACTGTAAACAACGGTGATAGCGGAAAGCAGTGACAATGACGGTAGAAGTAGGACCCACAGTGGCCGACAAAACCTCAGCTCTACTACTACTCCTACCGGTAACAGGAAAAGGAACCTCCCGATTTCACAATCGGGGACTGGAGCACATAACACCACAGCTAATGAGGGAAAATCCACTGCAACTCTACCGTGGAGGCCTGTCACAAAGATGGGGCCTAACTAGGACCACACGGTCCACGGGTACCGTCACGACCTCGCTGTCGTGAACCCGACCTAGCCAAGGGATGAAGCCCCGGTAATCCTACCGAGCGTCCCTGGCCTCAGCCTCGGAAAACACATATAAACAGTCCGGGAAACCACGCCTCGCGGTCATAAAATAGACTCTCGGGTCACGGAAACTCACGTCCCATGATGGGGGCACCTGTCCACTCAAAGCATGGCTAGAAGCATCCACCGATGACTTATTCCATGCCTCAGGTGTCTCTCACACCCCAGGCAGAAATTGAGACACAACATAAACCGCAGTAAAAAGAAGGGTCTAGTCAGGGTCGTGCTCATCAACAAGCGTCCGAAGTCCCCGACCATGTGTGCACACACTAAACGTCTATACCACGTCAGGCCCTCTAGTTAGTTTTCCTCCTGACCCGGACTCGAGCCGCTATAGGGGAGGCCCTACGACAAACCAGCCTAAAAATCATCTCTAAGGGGTGTAGCTCTCCACCTACCCCCTAGGTGGGTTAGCACACACGTGCCCAGGCAAGCCACCGTAGCTCTCCACCTACACCCAGGTGGGTTGGCACAAGCGTGCCCAGGGAGCTACGACTGGTGCGAGTCACCACACAAATGACTCTTGGTTGAAACCACCGGAACGCGGATAGGGCACGCATAGGCCCTATCACGTCCCGCTCAGGAAATAGGTGGCACGAAGACACCGGACTCTAGGCAGTCCACTAAACCTATTAAAGCAACGGTCCTTAAGTCACAGGACTCAGGGTCAAGACCATCGTATAAGAACAGCTCTAGGCCATCAATCTGGCCTATCCCTAGGTCAGAAACCTCAGTACGATATAGCTTTTAAGGCGGGACATAACTGTCGACTCAATCCCTTCCAAAGCGAAGCTAAGAAACCTTCCAACCCCAGGCTGGGTAATTGGACTCACAGTCCACAGGCCATACTCATGGGCCACACGGAAACCACATTCCAAAGAAGCTAACGACGTGCATGAATAACCCTCCGCACTCATGCCAACCCGTGGCGACTAGATCTACCAAAAATACACGAGCCTAGAACACATGGGGGTCACCCAGACCCCTAAAACCCACGGGCACACTAATCGAGGTAAAACGCTACCTCTGAACACTGAAAAATAGGGTAATGGTACCCACGGGCTGTCCAGGAGACTCACGGGGCCAAAGATCGGTCATTGGGTCTCAACCGAACTGACTAGGGCCCAAAACGGGCAAAAGGACTGGATTTTGGTCGACCAATACCCCAGGGTCAGTCGACCAACAGGGGACAGGTCGACCTATCCAGTGGGCAGGTCGACCTGAACAGCACCCAGCAGCATTGCTGGCTGGTTCGGTCGACCGGACTGCTCAGTTCGATTGATCGAACTGGGCAGCTCCCTTGCCCAAAACGCGCTGGCCGGTTTGGTCGACCGATTCAAACTGGTCAGTCGATCGAACATGGCGGGAAACTGACCGGAGCCACCCTGGGGCTCCGATTCAACGCCCCATTCAATCCCAATTGAAGGAGAAAATAACGGGGATCATTCCTCGGGTCCCAAAACCCAAAAATTGAGAAAAAACAAGCGAGAAAGTTTGCTTGATCGGACGAAACTATCACAGGCCCTAAAACATGCAAAAACTTCCCTAACGGGAAAGAAACCCTCGCTCGGCTCACCACGTCCTATGAGACTCACGGAAAATGAAGTACATGGGTTAAGGATCCATCACCCTACCTCTACCCAAGATTTGACGCATCGTGGATGCCATTTCGTCATGAAATGCCTTACGAAACCCATGCCGGCGCCCCGAGCTCGCGAACGACGAACGTCGCACCTCCACCTCGATCCTCACTCCATCCTCGTCACTCCACGCCCCACGATCCTTTCCGCCTCGCCCCCGTCCATCCCCGTCGGCCACCGGTGAAGAGAGGGAAGTAAGGATTCGTTCAACCTTGTTCGGGCAACGCAGCGGATAATAAAAATTTATTTACCCGAACCCGGCTTGGTGGAATCCTAGAACCGTGCTCTAATCGATGCAATAATAACTCACAACCCCTAACTATGGGTTGCATATTTAACCTTGCGCGGAACGATGCTGTCCGCAGTTCCCGATGCAGATTTCCACGCACGTCGAGCCACACAGATGTACGGCCTCTAGAGTTGATCCACACGGATCCTCGCGCGGTGACGGCGTCCTCCCGCTCTTTCCCTCTCATGCACAAACCACGGGTGCTCAAAACCCCGTTCTTCTCTCTTAAGCCTTTCTCCCTTGAGGGGGAGAGAGAGAGAGCAACAAGGAAGAGAGAGAGAGCAAGAGGGAGGAGAGGGGAGGAGAGAATCTCTTCTTCTCACCTTTTTGTAATGCTTGGTTCAAGAAGAGAAGAAGAGGTTCTCGTAGGATACACACACACACACACACACACACACACACACACACACACACACACACACACACACACACACACACACACACACACACACACATATATATATATATATATATATATATATATATATATAATGGTTAGGTGCTTTTCAAATGAACCCATAAGGACCAAAATTGTATATGTATCCTTCTTATTATTGTACATATGTATTAAGCCATTCTTATATTCCTTTCCAAAAGGAATTTAAGGCTTTTAACATATACATTTGTACAATAATACTTCGTCACCCGAGAATTCATTGTGTGTGATCCTCTAGGCCCATAGTCACTCTAGTTTAAGGCCCATTAACTTCTACTTCCCAATCAGAAGTAAATTAAACTTATTAGTCACTTCTACTAGAGCTGAATAATGGTTTAATTTATTTTGAACCTTTGATCACGCTGGGTCAAGAAAATCCACATGATCCTAGACGACGTCAGGTTCAAACCACCATGTTTGGTACCTGTAAGTCAACAGTTACCGCATCGCTATAATCCCTCGCTCCTTCTATGAGTCTGGTTTGATCGAGGGTACGGTAACTGTCAAACCCCCATGATCGTGCCATTCGACCATGACCTCCTTAAAGTGTATGATGTCTATTCTAAACGAACCCACACGACCCTGGCCAGGGATTTAATGAAGCGTCAGTGTCATGACTCATTAACTGTCTGATTTATACCCGACAGTGAGCGATCCTCTTTTGATCATTGATGATCTTCACACGTATCCTGAAATGGTTAAGGAGTTGGCAATTCATGACTTATGGTTAGAGTCACTTAGCCAACTCATTAAACCATTCTGATCCTCGTGTAAGATCCGATCAATGTCTCAGGTCAAAGGACCAACGATGCTACTAAGATAATTGAATCTTCAGTTGACATTAGGTATGATCAACCATATAAAGATCCAATAGCGGATCAGTTCAGTGCATATCCTCTAAGGACATACACCTACACATATGTATCGGTGCCCCGCACCAGTGACCATGAGACTGCTCACCCATACATCATGTGTACTGGTTTACTAGGTAATCAAAGTCCCCGAGTGATTACCCTCGAACCAGGAACAGTTTAAGGTATGTGTCCATCCATGTAAACTCAGTCTCATGATCAAGATCCCATCTCGAGTTGACTTTACAACCACATATCCTAGGGACATCGTAAAGTAATATACATTCACATATTTATGCTCAAATACCACTTCATTAATAATGAACAAGATCGTACATCTATATGACCTACCCGACCCTAAATTGGCCTGTAGCACACCAATACTAACAATCTCCCACTTGAACTACAGCCAATTGCCCACAACTTTGAGGCCCATCTTATCCCGATGGCACTTAAATATAATCTGTGTTAAAGGCTTAGTCAGTGGATCTGATATGTTGTCTTCTGACGGTACACGCTCTACCGCCACATCTCCATGATCAACAATCTCCCGAATAAGGTGGAAGCGCCTTAGAATATGCTTCGACCCTTGGTGAGATCTTGGTTCCTTTGCCTGGGCGATGGCCCCATTATTATCATAAAATAATGGGATGGGAGTTGATATCTCGGGAACTACGCCGAGTTCCAAGATGAATTTCTTTATCCAGACGGATTCCTTAGCAGCTTCAGCCGCAGCAATATATTCTACCTCCGTCATCGAGTCTACAGTCGTATCTTACTTGGAGCTTCTCCAACTGACTGCCCCTCCATTCAACATGAATACAAATCTAGACATGGATTTGCAGTCATCTAGATCTGACTGGAAACTAGAGTCTGTGTAAGCTCTAAGCTGTAGGTCCTCTCCTCCATAAAGCAGAAAAAGATCCTTAGCCCTTCGCAAGTACTTAAGGATGCCCTTTACTGTCTTCCAGTGCTCTTCGCCTGGATTTGCCTGATATCTACTGATAATGCTCAAAGCATTGGCAACATCAGGCCGTGTACATAGTATTGCATACATGATTGACCCTATGGCCGAAGCATAGGGTACGTTATTCATGTGTGCCACCTCCTCAGATGTTTTAGGGATCATCCCTTTAGATAGGTAAATTTCATGTCTCATAGGAATGAGACCTCTCTTGGAATTTTCCAACCTAAACCTTTTGAGGATAGTATCTATGTACATGGATTTGGATAATCTTAGCATTCTTTTAGATCTGTCTCTGTAGATCCTTATGCCCAGCACATAGGATGCTTCTCCCAAATCCTTCATGGAGAAGGTCTTGGACAACCAAGACTTAGTTGATGTCAACATCTCTACATCATTCCCAATGAGTAAGATGTCATCAACATAAAAGACCATAAAGGTCACAGAGCTCCTATTGACCTTCTTGTAAACACAGGGTTCAACTTCATTCCGAATGAAGTTGAAAGATTTGACAGCCTCATCAAATTTTAAGTTTCAGCTCCGAGATGCTTGCTTCAATACATAGATGGATCTTTGAAGCTTGCATACCTTATTAGGATGAAGCATGGAGATGAATCCTTTAGGCTGTACCATGTACACCTCTTCTGACATATTTCTATTAAGAAAAGATGTCTTCATATCAATTTGCCAAATCTCATAATCCAGGTATGCAGCAATGGCAAGGAGAATTATGATTGACTTAACCATGGCCACAGGTGAAAATGTCTCGTCATAGTTAATAACTTGTCTTTGACGATACCCTTTCGCTACTAATCTGGCCTTGTATGTGTCAATGTGTCCATCTACACTGATCTTCATTTTGAAAATCCACTTGCATTCGATAGGGACTTTTCCTTCGGGTACATCAACCAAGTTCCAAACTTTGTTGGTGTACATGGACTGGATCTCTGAATCCATTACCTCATGCTATTTCTCGGAGTCCGCACTACGGATCGCATCCTGATAGGATTGAGGATCTTCATCCTCATCGATACATACCTTGGAGGACCTCTCTAAGACATGTCCAACATATCTCTCAGGTTCTCTTAGTAGTCTACCAGATCTCCGTAGTGTCTGTGTTTCACTCTGAATAGGATCAACCGATACAGTCTCATCTAATGAGATTGTGTCTATGGGTTGTGGTTCTTGGACCTCGTCCAATTCTATTTGTCTCCCACTATCTTTCTGGAGTAGATATTCTCTTTCTAGAAATACGACTCTCTTAGCCAATAAGACCCTTTACTCAGAAGGGTGATAGAAAAAATATCCAAATGTCTCTTTTGGATATCCCACAAACCTACACTTATCGGTTGTAGACTCAAGTTTATCACTATCGTTCCTCTTTACATGGGCAGGACACCCCCAAATTTTAATGTGATTAAAATTTGATTTCCTGCCCTTCCATATCTCATATGGTATAGAAGGAACAGATTTACTTGAGATCCTATTCAGTAAATAGGCTGCAATCTCTAAGGCATAGCCCCAAAGAGACAATGGTAGTCCCGACAAAGACATAATGGATCGGACCATGTCTAACAATGTCATATTTCTCCTTTCAGATATACCATTGTGCTGTGGTGTATATGGTGGAGTCCACTGAGAAATAATTCCATTGTCCTTAAGATAAGAAGTGAATTCATGGCTAAGGTATTCTCCTCCTCGATCTGATAGAAGAGCCTTAATACTCTTACCAGTATGTTTCTCTACTTCATTCTTGTATTCCTTAAACTTCTCAAAGGCTTATGATTTATGCCTCATTAAATACACATAGCCATATCTCGAGAAGTCATCAATAAAAGAAATGAAATAGAGGTGACCCCCTTATGCTTCCATGGACATGGGTCCGCACACATCTGAGTGTATGAGCTCGAGAAGGTCAGCAGCCTTCTCGCCATGTCCACTAAAGGGAGCCTTGGTCATCTTCCCCATGAGACACGACTCACAGGTATCAAATGGATTGTATTCGAATGAATTCAAATACCCATTTGAGTCTAGGAGAGAGACTCTTTTCTCACCTACATGACCAAGCCTGCAATGCCATAGATATGCATAATTCACTTCATTAGCATTGGAAACCTGCATAACATTAGAACATGTATCTAATACATAAAGACCATTGACTAATGAACCATTGGCTATCATCAAACCATTATTCATTATAGAGCACCCAGTGCTATTAAAAGCCAATGTATATCCAACGTTATACAAGTTAGAGATTAAAATAATGTTCTTGATAATATTAGGAACATAATAACAGTCATTCAACTCCAAAATGACCCTTGAAGGTAAACTGAGGCGTGCAGTCCCGACAGCTTTGGCATCAATTAAAGCTCCATTGCCCATCCTCAGCTCAATCTCCTTTTTGCCCAGCCGCCTTCTATTTGCCAACACCTGTACAAAGTTACAGATATGAGATGCACATCCAGTATCCAATATCCATGATGTGGATTCCATACATGACAAATTAAGGTCTATGACAAAAATATCTTCATTTAGAATTACCTTGCAATTCCTTTTCCAATGCTCTGTTTCCCCTCATCGAAAACACTTGTCTTTTTTTTCATTCTTCTTGCCCTTTCCTTTGTCAACTTTGACGACTTCCTTACCCTTGGCCTTCTTCTTTCCCTTCCCTTTGTCACCTTTGGTGGATATCTGGGTGGCCTTCCTTTTCTTATTAGCCCAGCCAACAATCATTACAGAAGATGGTTTATCTTTCTGTATCGTCCCTTCAGCACGTTTCAACATGTTAAGCAGCTCCAGGAGAGTTGCTTCAATTCTATTCATGTTGAAGTTTATGATGAAAGGAGAAAAGGAATCAGGCAATGACTGGAGAATGAGATCAATGCACAGTTCAAGATCCAACTTGAACCCCAGTGCATTGAGTCTCTCAATCCACTCCATCATTTTTAGTACATGTGCCTATACTGAAGCACCCTCTGACATCCGTGTCCTGAAAAGCTTCTTGGAGATATCATACCTCTCAATCCTGCCCTGCTCCCCGAAGAGCTGGTGTAGGTTAAGAAGTATGCTTCTACAACCAGTCTTTTCAAATTGCCTCTGCAGCTCGGGAGTCATAGAGGCCAGCATGTAACATTGGACAAGGGAAGAGTCTTCTGACCATTTTGGCATAAGTCATTAAATCACCCTCGTCGGCATCAAGAGCTGGCTCAGAATGAACCGTGTCTAACACGTAAGCTATTTTTTCGACGGTGAGGACTATGCGTAAATTACGCAGCCAATCTGAGAAGTTGGGTCTGGTCAGCCTGTTGACATCCAAGATGCCACGGAGGGGGTTGGACGATGAAATTGTAATCTGGAATAAGAAATAAAAGACAACTTAGTATTTGTTCAAGTTCTAACTTAGATGTGGTTTTCTATCTTACTTAGTCCCACTATTTTTCGAATGAACTATACAACCCTCTGCATATAGAACGGGATATCATCGGGATCATCCTAGTGGGTCGGAATCCCAACGAGATTGAGGTATGACCTTGTGGAAAGCACAACAAGCCATACACCATCTCAAGGGCTGTCAACAAGCACTTGCATCCAATGCAATATCCGATATTCGGCCCCCGAGAAGTCATCCCCTTATGGAAAGCACAACAAAGGATACTCTCGGTGAGATCTAACCATCATTACTACATAGCAATGAGTTCATGATCCGACCCTTGTGGAAAGCACAACAAGGTCGAGTTCAATTCCTTACCCCATCGAGGCCTAGCCTTGGGGTTGCATCCTAACCTCAAACTCATAGACCTTGTGGAAAGCACAATAAATCCATGAGATGAAGACATTCATTCACCCCATAATGGAGGTCCACGACGACTCCTAGAGCTACGCTTACCAGATCTAAAATTAAATTGCGAGGGAATTTATTTTTATCTTGATCTCACCCTAGGTGGTAATATAAATATATCCAATATATTTACCGTACCTAGTAGTTTGCACAAAGTAAATGCATCTAATGCAAAATTAAATTGCAAGTGATCATGGACTTTATTCCTAATGCTACTAAGACATCCGGCTCGCTTCCGAAGTAGCTGGATCGTCCTTGCCGGGTGTGCTCCGTGCTTTCAAACTCCGACACCGCATCAATTACAACGTTTACACGGCACGCAGGCTGGCAAAATTTAAATTATATGTCAATAAAATTCTAGAATCCCTCAGGGCGAGTACAACTATAAAGGGAGATAGAAGTACATAGGAATTTTAACAGAGAGAGAAAGGAGGCTCGCTGACCCCAAATAATTACGTTAGTAATGTCTATGATCATTTGCCAACGCATACATGTAAAAATTCAATCAAGGGTTATTTCTGAAAATAATTCTTATATTGGATTGAAAAATGAGATGTGCAAACAAAAACAGGCTAACTTTGTTTAATTTTAAAAATCGAAGTTGGATTAACTAAAATTAAACACATAAGCAAGCCATTTCAAGGTAAATTAAGCAAAGCATACATAGAACCATCGTTTATAATAGGGGCATGTATATTTGAATCTAATTCAAATAAATCAGATAATTGAGATAATTATTTAAAATTAAAATTTAAATTTAATTATCCAAATCAAATTTAAAAATAAATTTAAATAAACTAATTATTCAAATTTAAATTTAAAAACATTATCCAATAATTTCATTTGAAAGTAAATTTAAATAATGTAATTATCTTCAATTATTATTTTTATAAAATTCAAAATTGGAATTTAATAATTATCTAATAATTAAAAAATTCAAATATTTGAATTTTGTATAATTAATTTCAATGAAATTCAAATAATTAAAATTTTAAAAATTGAATTTCACAAAATTATCTTCAATTATTACCTTTTTTATCTCAAGTTAAATGATAATTATCTCACCTCATTAAATTCAAAAGTTAAATAAAATTTAAGTTTTGAAATTTATTTATTGAGAATATATAATTATTATTTGAGATAAAAATTAGATTAATTTAACGTGCCCTCAAATATATATTCATATATGTTAATGGCCCAATAAATTAACATAACCAAAAAAATTTTTAATAATAATAATAAAAATCGGTCAACCCCCTTCGCGGCGGGCGTGCCCGCGACGCGGACGCCCGCATGCGGACGCGCCCGCCACGTGGCGCCGCCCGCGTGGGCGCCCGCCCACGTTGACTAGCGAGCTGGCGCACAGTGCGCCCTGCGCGCTGTGCACCCGCGTAGTAGACCCAATTTTTTTTTTAAAATTTGCTTCATCAGCTCATAGATCCAGGGAGAACATAGGTGCCCATCTTCTCTTAGATAGCCCGAACAAGAATGCCCAGCACTCCGTTTCAATTATAATAATTGAAGATTATAAAAATTACCCCTAAACATGGTTCTATGCGGAGAAAATGTATCGATCAGGGCGTAACCTGGCTCTGATACCACTGTAAGGATTCGTCCAGCCCTATTCGGGCAACGCAGCGGATAATAAAAATTTATTTACCCGAACCTAGCTTGGTGGAATCCTAGAATCGTGCTCTAATCAATGCAATAATAACTCCCAACCCCTAACTATGGGTTGCATATTTCACCTTGCGCAGAATGATGCTGTCCGCAGTGCCCGATGCAGATTTCCACGCACGCCGAGTCGCAAAGATGTACGGCCTCTAGAGTTGATCCACGCGGATCCTCGCGCGGTGATGACGTCCTCCCATTCTTTCCCTCCCACGCGCAAATCGCGGGTGCTCAAAACCTCGTTCTTCTCTCTTAAGCCTTTCTCCCTTGAGGGGGAGAGAGAGAGAGAGAGGAACAAGGAAGAGAGAGAGAGCAAGAGGGAGGAGAGGGGAGGAGAGAATCTCTTCTTCTCTCCTTTCTGTAATGCTTAGTTCAAGAAGAGAAGAAGAGGTTCTCGTAGGATACATATATATATATATAATGGTTAGGTGCTTTTCAAAAGAACCCATAAGGACCAAAATTGTATATGTATCCTTCTTATTATTGTACATATGTATTAAGCCCTTCTTATATTCCTTTCCAAAAGGAATTTAAGGTTTTTAACATATACATGTGTACGATAATACTCCGTCACCCGAGAATCCATTGTGTGTGATCTTCTAGGCCCATAGTCACTCTAGTTTAAGGCCCATTAACTTCTAATTCCTAATCAGAAGTAAATTAAACTTATTATTCGCTTCTACTAGAGCCGCATAATAGTTTAATTTATTTTGAACTTTTGATCACGCTGGGTCAAGCAAATCCGCATGATCCTAGAGGATGTCGGGTTAAAACCACCCTATCTGGTACCTGTAAGTCTACAGTTACCACATTGCTATAATCCCTCACTCCTTCTATGAGTCTGGTTCGATCGAGGGTACGGTAACTGTCAAACCCCCATGATCGTGCCATTCGACAATGATCGCCTTAAAGTGAATGACGTTCATTCTAAACGAACTCACACGACCCTGGCCAGGGATTTAATGGAGCGTCAATGTCATGACTCATTAACTGTCTGATTTATACCCGACAGTGAGCGATCCCCTCTTGATCATTGATGATCTTCACACGTATCCTGAAATAGTTAATGACTTGGTAATTCATGACTTTTGGTTTAAGTCACTTAGCCAACTCATTAAACCATTCCGATCCTCGTGTAAGATCCGATCAATGTCTCAGGTCAAAGGACCAACGATGCTACTGAGACAATTGGATCTTCCGTTGACATTAGGTATAATCAACCATCTAAAGATCTAATAGCGGATCAGTTCAGTATATATCCTCCAAGGACGTACACCTACACATATGTATTGGTGTCCCGCACCAGTGACCATGAGACTGCTCACCCATACATCATGTGTACTTATTTACTAGGTAATCAAAGTCCCCGAGTGATTACCCTCCAACCAAAAATAGTTTAAGGTATGTGTCCATGTAAACTCAGTCTCATGATCGAGATCCCATCTCGAGTTGACTTTACAACCACATATCCTAGGGACATCGTAAAGTAATATACATTCACATATTTACGCTCAAATACCACATCATTAATATTGAATAAGATCATACATCTATCGGGCCGACCCGACCCTAAATTGGCCTGTAGCATACCAATACTAACAAGGGAGAGAGGAGAGAGCGTGAGAAGAGAGAGGGAGAGAAGAAAAAATAAGAGTGAGGGGAGAGAGAAAAGGGGTGGGGGTTTAAATAGAAAAGATTTTTTAGATTTTTAAAATCTAAAAAGTACAAAAATAGGGAAAAATACTTCCCATGATCTTCGGAAAACGCACAACGCGCCTGTAACGTCCCGGAGCCCGACAACACATCGGTTCACCCTGCACAAGATTCTGAAGGTCCGATAGGCAAAAACACGCGTAAAGCCAAAAATACACACCGGGACTCACAATGACGCGCCGAACACACGGATCCTAAACCGAAAAAATTGAAAAAAAAAATCCTGGGTGTTGCAGCTTTCAATAGTTTATCAGATTAGTGTTTAACTAGGTATAATTTTTAAGGGATTTATTCACCCCCCCTCTAGATCCGGTTGCACCAAAGAGACCCGACATGAGAGAACTCAAGATGGCCTCCTCTTCTCCCTCTCAACCTTCAGGAAGTGCTAGACATGAGCCTGGTGTGCTCTCCGACATGGTGGGACTGTAGGCGCTGGAAGTTGGTGGCCGCGCGTCGTGTTGGCATGGCCTCCTCTCTCCAAACTATTCTTCTACCTATAGTGCAAAGGTTAGAAAAATGGAAATAGAGTTATCACCAGAGACTTATACCTGAGCCTCACAGGGGTAGTATGATCACAATGCCCTTGAAGCGGGAGATGTGGGTTCTTCCTGTCCTCGCTCTCAGCCGGCCAAGAACGCGGAGCTCTGCGAGTCGGTGACGAAGATCCTGCAAATCAACCAACAAATAAAGAGAATAAACCCATTAGATCGTGGAAGTGTAGTAAATGCTCAGAGAAGTAAAGAAACATGCAAATGGGGGTGATCGTACCGGGAAGGGGGGCGGAAAGGGGGATGGCTGAGACTTTCGACCATCTGCCTTCCCTATGTTTTGGGAGAAAACCTCTTTGAAAAAGGGATCTAGGCAAGATCTAGTATGCATGCAATGCAGTAAAAGGAAGTAAGATATAGCAAGACGGGGAACAAGGGAAGAAGTACGGGGTTTGCTCGTCAACCAACAGAGGGCAGGCAGCTATGTGGCTATTCAGGGATGGTGGAAGGCCATGTCAATGGCCGCCCCCTGCAAACTGGGCTCTCCCGTGGAGGAGCTCCTCGACTTCGGGTTCTGCTACTAGCGGAAGGTCGGGAAGGATTCTCTCATGCCCACATCTCTCTCTCCGGGCTCGAAGGAACTAGCAGCCTCTCCTCGTCCAAAAATTTCCCAACCTCCCCCGTGAGATGGTTTCAAACGGAGGTTTTGTATGTGGGGGCAATCTCCCTCCAAAACCATTCGAAAATAGATTACGTGTATGCTTACGTGAGTCGCGAACCCCCCCGAGTGGGAGTAGTTTCGGAAGACGTGCCGTGAGTGGGCAGATCGCGGAGTTGACGGGCGGTTGATAGGGGGCGGCCAAGGTTTTGGCCGTCCAAAGGAGCTGGGGGGCTAGGTCGATGGTCTTCTTGAGGGTGAGGGCGGCCAATAGTGTGGCCTTCTTGAAGGAGCTAGGCGGCCAACTATGTGGCCACCTTGGGATGTGGGCGGCCAACTGTGTGGCCGCCCTGGAATGGGTTGGGCGACCAGGAGTCTAGCCTCCTTGGGTTGTAGGCGGCCAGTACCTTGGCCGCCCAGGGATCAGGGGGAAAATGCATAGAATCATATAAAGCACCTCGGTTGGATCCGCGAAGGGACAGGGTGGAGCCTACCTAAACAAGGATGAGACCCCACACAACCAATCAACCAAGAAAAAGGCATCACTTCTATGATGACAATAGGAGGGTCTGCGGGATGTCCGAAATTAGGCATCTACAAATACCCCTCCAAAATGCTCGTTTTGCAAGGGAGCCCGACAGACTGATAAATGGGTGTTTCGGTAAAGAAACAAACCTAATAAGGATATCCCGCTCAAAAAGATTCTCGAGCTAAGATTGAGCTTCACATATGAACGGACAACCATAATGGGACAAGAGAGGTCATTCAAAGGGGAGGAAGGAAGGAAAAGTAATCTAAGAGGGCTTGTATCTATAATCGAGTGGGACCCCCTAGCATAGCGCTGCGGGACTTGAGGGGATGAACACAATCCAGCTCAAGGAGATACAAGACCTAAAATAGGAGTGGGTAACAAAAATGAGGATAAGGGAAAATGACCTTCAAATCTCAGAATACTCATGACGATCATATGCAAAACACACTCTCGACTTGTCGAATCGGAGTGGGATAAGGTGGACAACAAAGAGTGATGGAATTAAAGAACTTGAATGATTGACAAAAGAGGGATAGAGTCCAGGGCAGGCCAATGGCAAACCCTTCTCTCAACCTTTGTCTCCTTCTTGCTGCACGAATGCATGCCATGCTTCTCTAAATGCATTTGTTTTTTGGTTGTATGATCAACAGTGAGACTAAAATGGACCTATATGATGCATGCTGGGTTTAAAAGGGAAAAACCTATCTAATGCATATCCAGAGGTATTATTATCTGGCTCCGGGAAAGACATCGATCGAGAGTCCAACGAGTCCATCATCCCGAGGTCAATCATGAAACCAGACGGCCATCAAATAACTTAGGGAACATAAACCCCTCATTGTTTTTATTAGAGAGGAACTCAGAGTTTATGTGCCCGAAGTTATTAGTATCCAGGCTCTATATAATATAGTATATATATAAGTAGGAGAAGGAGATGATGAGTGAATCTCGATGCTATATGACCTGCAGCTACATAAACACACATTAGTGAAGTTCATAAACAAATAAACATTCAAAGAGGAAGCATTCACTAAGGAAAGTAAGTGAGGAAAGCAAACATCATCCTCCGGCTTTACAGTGGGCCTAATGGACATAATTGAATTCCGCGGGGATGGTCACCAAGGCGTAAGTACGTCCCCGGAGGTGATCATTCCAGATGATAGGGGAGTCTATGCTAACTTCACCTAGCACATCAATTGACTTCATAGAGGTGTTTGGTTGGAGAAAGACCAACAAAAGGATAGTTCAAGCTCCATAGTCGAAGTCCATCTTGGACCTGCTGACATAGGTAGGTCGTTTGTCCGATCAGGGGGATATGGAGTGGAAAGTGTAAGGAAAAAGATACTCGTAATGCAACTAGGCAACTGTTAAAAATCAAGTGATGTGAAGGTTTCATTTGCTTAGGACTCAAGTTGAAGTGTCGAGCTGGCGGAGTTCAAATGGCCATTAAGAATTATAGAAAGCAAAGGAATGAGGAGTGCTCTACCTCCCAACAAGGTAGTCAGGGATTTGACTAGCTTGGATAGGCAGATGGGCATGCAATTTTCCCCTAGTTTGTTTGTTGGTAGCAGTGCAGGTATGAATCCCCTGGTGGGATGGAATGAAGAAAGGGGAGTAGCCTTTGGGGTTCGCAGTTGTGGGGTAGTGATGAAGGAAACGAGGTGATGTGGTGATGTATGTGAGATGCATGTTTCGGCGAGATGCCCCTCCATTTTTTGGGATTTTTGGATATTTAGATTTTTCTGGGATTTTCACATATGTTGATTTTTTTGGAATTAAATATTTTGATTCTTGTTGTTGTGAATTTTTGACATATTTAGATTTTTTGGCCAACGTCTAGCAATTGCCCATGAGACATCACAACAATGAAGAAAAGATAGGCTCTTTCTACAACCTCCCAAGTATCCTAAGCGCGCATCTAGGTTGATTTGGGCCTCTAGACTCCTCGAATGATAGTCTCACCGGTTAAGACTTATCCTGATGACAATGCCATCATGCTAAGCTTAGGCTCCCAGTTGCTTCCGACCGCAGAGATACACCCAAAAAGTGTTCAAGGTAAATGATTTGCCCGACCCGGGTCTATTTCCTCACAACCATAGATGATATATGATGGAACACCTTGGAACCCTAATGGCCAACCGCGTGACACTGACTCGGAATCAGACGCCATCGCTCCGACATGTGACGCGCTTGCATTGGCCTAAGCCCTAGGTGGATGAAGGAAAACACTAAAGGTGAATAAGAACATTGACATACCATAAATATGGAGATTTATTATAACAAAGGCTTTTGATCTTTTGGGGTAGACAATCATATAGGGTGTTTTTGAAAAATGGCTACAAGCCATTAATAGAGTTATATCCTTCGGAGTTTCCATCGGATTCCAAGTCCTCAAAAGAAAAAGAATGTAGGGGATAAACTTTACAAGAGGATCGGCAAAGCTGTTAAAACGATGAGCTATGAGCGAGCTTAGTTCACTCCATCTTTTCGGTGATTTCGGACCACCTTCGAGATGTTATGCTTCTTATGTTTCCCTTTAAATATGGACTTGATTTGTAGGGCTTTGTTTATCTTGACCAGGCACGGTCACGACCATGCTTTTTTCATTTGTTCCCTTTGGGGATTTTTCTTTTTCTTTTCATTCTTTTGCTCGAAATCTTGGGAATTTTGCTCCCTTTTGACTTTGATTTTTTCTTTTGCCTGCAGGGACACTGCCCTCTTCACGTGCTCTGGTCTCATTTTTCCAAGAAAGAAGGTGATTCCTACTCTCACCTGAGGGTATTGTGTTTCAGCATGCCGATCTTAAGGCCTTAAGGGCACCGACTATCTTGATCGGTCGAGTAGAGAGGAAAAGGAGGATTTTGAAGTCATCGAGAAATCTTTGGGATAGTCACCCATTTTAGGCCGTTGCCATATTTTGAAAGCATGTGAGTGTGTGCATATTGCCTGCCCCTTGCAGCATTAGCGACTTAGCTAGGTAGAATTCTCCTCGATTTCGATAGAATAAAATCCTAACCCACCGAGGCTTTAATGCAACCTGACCTTAACATACATGAAGGGATGGAATGTGAAGTGTGTGGCAGCTCCAAGACTGTTGATTTTCTTTGATTTCTGATCTTTTCTGTGATTTTGGGTTTGAATTTTCTATTTTTTGTGGTTTTGGCTTACAAACTATATACACGGGTTCCTACAGAGCAGACGGTATCGTCGGGGCACTCTCCTTGATAGGCTGGAAACAAAGTTCAAGTGAATGGGAAGCAAGTACGCGGCCGTGGACACGACCCCTATACCTACTAGGATTAATAGGCTCTTTGACTTGAATATGTTTAGCCATAGGAGGCGGGTTAGATCGTTCCTCATCTTGTAACAGTTTTATTGAATTTATTAAACTAAACATTAAGATCTGAGTTAACAAATTATAACTTTCGACTAAATCTGACCACAGTTGGTAGGGAATTCAGGTGCCCCTAACCTTCTTGTGTATTGTAGCCAAAGGTTTGGACTCTTCTAAATCTGACCTATTATATACAGAGCGAATGCCCCTAGCAGGGCTGTTGATTGGAACTATGTGATTAAGGATGGAGGATGAAGGGTCATGAGCTGGGGAATCACGATTTGAGAGTTTTGCGTCTAGAGTGGGCTTCTCCATGACAGCTTCAGGCTTTACTTTTTGGAGTTGATCAGCTTTGAAGATGGAACCACTTTTGAAGGATGTGAACAAGAGGAATAAGAAAGAGAGGAGGACTAACAGAGTCGGTTCTCCTTTTGCTTCATGGATTTCTTCTTGGGTTATCGAGTGGGACAAGGATTCTTCAGAGAATAGTTTTGATAAACCCAAATCCTCTATGTCTACATCGTGGGACTTTTCTTTTAGATCCACATGTTCATGATCATGGAACATTTCTTCACTTGCGATTCTCTCTTCCAATGGATAGGACTCCTTAACAAAGTGATCATGCAAATTCTACCTAGTTGATTCATCTTTACTAACCTTAGTGGGTTGACACCCTAATCCAAATCTCTTACGTGTTCCATTCTCCTCAATCGGCTCTCTAATTCTTTGTTCATCGTTTCCTAACCCTGCGCCAGAAGTATAACCCATCTTGGACATTATGTGCCATCCTACATCATGGGGTTTCTCCTTAGGCACGGGTGACTCTAAGGATTCGGATGATGGAGTAGATTGATGGACATCCAGAGCAGAGATAATGGGCTCCTTGTCCTTTGACATGATCGTGGCCTGGTCTAACACCGTGGAAATGTCGGCCAAAATTTCTAAAGCAGGAGCAATCTGGGGGCTAGGGATATGTGGAGAGCTTGATTGGATATTTGGAATGACATCTTGAGTTGGGAGAGCAAGTCTAACTAACCTTTGATTCATCAAAATGGATGGGTTCATGTTGGGGAAGTTGAATCGGAGCTAGATCAATTGGGGTATAGGTCGAAAAGGACTCATTAACAATAAGGGTTGGTTCAAATTGAGTTGGCAGCATGGTTGGGGTAGGAGCTTGTTTGATTAGAACAAGAGATGCTAGTAGCTCTTCCCGTGAGGTGTCTTGGTAAAAAGTGGATGAAGTTGAGTGATCCTCTGCCATGAGTAGAGAAGAAACACCTTGATTTGACTGCCGAGTAGATGAGTCCTTAAGCAGAATGAGGACTAAAGGTCTTGCCCCTATAGGTGGAGTTGGAGTGGAAGGAGGGATGTCCTGGCTTTGTTGGGGTGGTTCACCCTTGGGTCGGATCAAGACCAAAGGTCTTGTCCCTTGTGCATGGCCAATCATGTTTCTTGTATCCAAGCACACTATGGGTTAGTCATTCACCAATTCTTCCTCATCATATTACCAATGTTGTCCTCTTTCCATTAGCCTAGATTCTTGATTGCCCATAACCATAGCTAACCTTTCCTGAGTGTGGGATGGAACATGAGATGATTGATGGAAAGGAAAGGAATTGGGGACGCTTCCCATCCCACTCATAGGCGCCCCGCGGCTTGCAGCAGCATCCATGGGATAGGTAGAATTGGGTAGCTGATTGAAGGCATTGATATGAGCATCAGAACTTGCCCCTTCCGAGGATGGGACATCACAATCATCTAGATAGAATGGAAATGAGGAATTCTTGAGTCGAGCTTGGACAACCTGAGCTCTTTTATAGAGCTAAGTGAATGTGTGAAATTCGCTAAGCATCAAGATAGCACGGAGCTGAGGGGTTGTATTATTGACTAGAACGGTGACGGCTTGAGATTCCAGGATGGCAATCCCAAACCTAGAAGCCATAGCTCTCCACCGATTAGCAAATTGAATGAAGTCCTCATCGGGCTTCATCTTTTCCATGATAAGGTCCGTGAGAGTGGGAGCTACACTAGCCATGTGGCTGAAATGAGCGATGAACCGTTTGGACACAACATCAAAGTTGATGAGATCAATGGACAAAAGTGAAGAGAACCACCTAAAGGCCTCTCCTTCTAGAGATTTTTGAAAGAGATGAACTAGGAGGACCCGATCGTAAAGCCATTGGTGAGAATCCATTAGAAAACAAGAAAGATGTTCATGTGGATCAGTAGAACCATCATACTTCTGATATTTGGGGGCTTTGAAACCCGAGGGGAAATTAGCATTCGGAAGTTTGCAATATCTAGTGAAGGAGTGAGGTTGAGATTTGGGGAGACTTTCGACAATCGCTTGCCGGACATACCTTTCCACCTCTTGTTGGGATATGAAATTGGATTGCCTAAGGGGTGCATTAACATTTGGCATAGCATGAGATATTGGAGAGGATGCAACCCCTTGGGAGCGAAGAGGATGGTTAGGTTGACTAGGAACATGGGAGGGAGTCCCATTAAATGAATTAGACATTGGGATTGGAGATCTCTCCGGAATGGGTTGAGGAGTGTGATGTGATTTTGCTTGGGAAGCTACAGCAACCAAATAGTTAGGGGAATATCGAGATAACACTCTAGCTAGCTCTTGATCTTCTTTTGGGGAGATTGATGGGGTTTTGACATTGATGGACTCTTCACTTTCGGAGGATGATTCTTCACTAATTGAGCTTTGTCACACATGCATTGGTGAATTTTAACCCATCCCAATGAAGGCATTTGGTGTATCTATTTCAAAATCAAGTTGGGTTTGTGTGCCATAGGATTCAAAATTGTCCTCATCAACAACATGCTTGTTAGAATAACCTTGGGCCATTGTAACTCAACCTAATTGACTTTTAGAAAAATTGAAGTAGAATTTTGAAGGCCAATTAGGATTGAATTAATGGTATCTAACAACAAGCATGTTTTCAAACAATGCACCCCAACATTTTTAATTAGGTTAATCCCGTGATTAGTCCACTTTGAGCTCGTTCTCTCTTAGATGAGCATGGAATTTTCTAGGGAATTAAAGGCCAAACTCCCGGGATAATCCTAAGATAAATCTCACTCAAACCCTTTTTAGGAAATCTAATAGGACTTCAAAGGTACAACTCGCCCGGTAACCGTGAACCATGGGGACTCATGGAGGTTCCTAATTGAAAAGGACTAGTTACACCCGAGTGGGAATCCCCGGGTGTAGAGTCCAAAGCAAAGGGAGGGTGTTCCTATTATGTGTGATGCCGGCTCTTCCTAAGCCCACCCCAGACTCAAACTAGCAATGTGAGAACAAATAGAAGTAAAAATACACAAAACAAAGCTAAACTATACAAACATGATTGAAACGGAAGCAGAAACATGAATCGAAGATGGCTAACTCTATGGCTGCTCAGAGGACCTAGGCGGCCATGTCTTTGGCCTTCCAGAGTGGTGGCCGGCCATGTCTTTGGCCGCCTTGGTACCTGGGCGGCCAGACACCTGGCCGCCACCTGTTTTGACCCCGCAAGTCTGCTCGTGACCCTCTTAAGTTGTTCCTCCAATGAAGCGACTTTATCAACGAGAGCTTGGAGGGGCATAACATGAGAAGCAGAGGGTTGGCAATGCCGAGGAGGGGCCGCATAAGATGGTCGTGGAGGTGGATTAATGGGCTGACCTAGAAAAGGACCCGGTCGAGCCGAGTTGCAAGGAATAGATGGGCCTTGGGGCCGTGAAAGAGGAGGAATAGAAGGAGGCGTGTGACGGACTACCCGAAGAGTGGTTTGTGTAGAAGAGGGAGGCGGGTGATGGGCCACCGGAGTAGGAATGGATGGAGAGGGAGGTGGGTGATGGGCCACCCGAATGGGAGTGGAAGGAGGATGAAAAGAATGAGATGCACCCTCAACAACGGCCTTAAGGGCTTGGATTTGTTGAGGGGTAAGATGGTATATTGCATGCAGGATTTGAGAGACCTTCTCGTCGTTAGGAGGAGATGGTCCCGAGGGAGTAGTGACTCGCAATTGAGGCGAGGGACCATGAGATGAGAAATTGCCCATAGGTCGGGCAAGACCATAAGAATGAGGATGTGGTCCCTTGAAAGAATTGTGGTGAAATTTATGATGAACATGTTGAAATCAAGGAGTATAGGATGTGCTAGGTTGTGCATCCTCATGATTATAATTAGGATTAAACATGTTGGTTTGATTATCAAATCAAAACATTATGCAAATCAACAATGATTCAATCAAACAATTTACAAAGATCAAGCAAGTTGAAATGCTTATGCTTGATTTTATTTGTTGAACCTTGATGTGAATTAAAGATTTTAGCAAATTTTGATATGATACACTCAAGGTAATGAACCTAGTTTCAATATGATTGTGCTCCAATACCAACTAGGTTTATTCTCACCACGTATAGGCCAACTAAACTCGGGGACTTCAAAGATACAACCTGCCCGGCGTCCGTGAGGGAATTCACGGGTGCGGGGACTTATGGAGGCCTTGGTTTAGGAGATTCCCGTCCAAAGAGATGGAGTGCTCAATGGAGGGTCCTTCCTTAACCAAGAGAGGGGTATGGTCTCCTAAAAGTGTAGCGAGAGGAGGTCTCCCAAGCCAAGATGCAAATGCTCTGTGTGCAAGCTAATGCGAAATAATATAGAAACACCAAACAGAATGATGCAAAGGTGAACAGTGATATGCAGTGATGGTATATGCAACAAGAATATCAAAGAATGATAACACTGTAAATAGTGAATGCAAATAACAAACGCACGTGAGTGAGCAGTGGCAATGCAACACGAAAGAATGAATGCTCAGAAGAACAAACAAAAATGGTAATTCGATATGAACAGTGCAATGCAGATAAAATGATGGATGCAAGACAAATGTGGGATGCAAACAGATACAGACAGACAATAGGATTAGGTGAAATGTGATGCAGGGAATTGGCGCCTGCTCCTCTGGGCGCAATTTTTTTTTTTACAATAGCTGCTCACAAACAGCAATCAACGCCTCACAGGAATGGGCGTCTGATGCACCAGGCGCTCATTCAATGGGCGCCCGATGACCTGGACACAATTTTTTTTAACCTGCAACAAGGCAAGTAAGATAAAGTAATGTAAAATAGCCAATTGAGGAGAAGAAGACACGGTCACACCCACGATAGAGATAAAGCAATGCAAAATGGCCAATTGAGGAGAAGAAGACATAGTCACACCCACGGCAATCAGTAAGAAATCATAGCATGCTCTCAGGGAATGGGCGTCTGCGAGAGTGGGCACCCATTGACAGAGCGTCCACTGTAGTGGACACAATTTTTTTTTAACAGGATAGAGGGAATATTCAAATAAATCTAAAAATCAAACGATCACTTGGGAAAATAGATAGAAAGAGTGCTACGGGGAGCACTAATAGGAGGTGCACCGTGGTTGCAAAATAGGAGGGGAACCGTGGGTGCCAAAAGAGGAGGGTAATCAAAAGAAAACCAAACGAAGTCCCACCGTGATCGCCAATTTGTAGATCTTAAAAATCCACTTTTATTAATAAGAAAGTAAGAAGTGGGAAAAGGGAAAGGGGAGCATACGTGGGATGCTAACAGGAGGGTGATCACCAGAGGACACGTGGGCCTCAAATGATATAACAATAAATAAAAGGAGGGATCATGAAGTACCTTAAAGAGCGGGAGATGTGGGTGACTTCCTTCTCTTCCTGTTGGCCGACCGAAGGGGACAGTCTTCTTTCTTGACTACCCTTGCAAACAAAGACAACAACCAACACAAAAAATGGGAATTAGAACCAAGCGTGCATCATCGAATCCCAAGTATGAATATAAACGTGAAAGTATGAAATGGAACACACCTGTTGGGTGTTGACCCTTAAACCCCTATGCAAAGGGAGGGATGATGATATGATAAATGAATATAAAGACGTGCAAGTGTTGCACTGGAGGAAGGCTCAACATGGTTGAGCTAAGGAAGTAAAAGATGAAGATGATGATGCGCATGCCATTAATACAGTAAAGGAAACAGAGAAAGATGATAGTTGAAAGAAGAGCCTAGGCTTATTCTCCTTTAGCTTTAGCTTTGGATGAACGCCCGGGAGGAAGACTCTGTAAGATGAAGCAATGAAGTGCAAGAGTACTCCCTCCTCGAGCCGTCAATTGGGCAGCACCTTACCTCTATATGAAGTGGGCCTCTCATGGGGATAGAGCTGCAGGGGACCTTTTATAGGGAGAAATGCATGGGTTTAATCCGAGAATAATTAGGATAGTCATCCATGGAAAGGAGATAAAATTTGGGGAGAGTCCTCCCCAGATTGGAAAGCCACCCGGGGATCTTACCCAGTTAAAATAGGCCTTAAAATGAGGAAAGAAAGAGTCACAGAACAATATAGGAAATGGCGTCAAATATAGCTGACGTTTATAAAATAAACGTCAACTATAATAGCCGCTCATTTGCAATATAATAAGGAAAGCACTATTGTTTCCAAAAATCTGAAAAGAATGTGCATCTGGGCTTCTAGACATTCATTAGAAAGAATGCGCATCAGACTCGAAAAAAATCAGAAATGGGCGACAACGTCCTCGGACGCAAAACAAAAATCAAAACAAAATGACAAAGAATGGGCGCCCAACCCTTTGGATGCCATTTCTTTTTCCATTTTATTTATTTTTTATTTTTTTTATGGGTGGGCGTCTGAGTGAGCTGACTCCAAATATATTTTTTTCATATTTTCTCCAGCTTGAAAACTCACTCAAAATGGCTAAGAACGGTCGCCTGGAATGAATAAAAAAATATAAAAATCTCAAGAATGGGCATCCAAGTGTGTTGGCGCCCATTTCTTTTCTTTTTTTATTCAAAAAAATAAATGGCATCAACTATAATAGCCCATAATTCTTTAAAATCCATAAAAATGGAGAAAAATACCTAGAAAATCAAAAAAATAGGGAAAATAGGGAAAAGCCAAAAATCCAAGAAAAGTGGGGGAAACCACTCAAACACGGTTGATTTGAGGGCCACATTGGGGTATTACAAGCAATATGTGATGCACTCACAGTAATGTCAATTTTGACGTGTCTACAGTGGCGGAGCTCCTCGACTTCGGGTTCTGCTGCTAGCGGAAGGTCGGGAAGGATGCTCTCATGCCCACAGCTCTCTATCTAGGCTCGAAGGAACTAGCAGCCTCTCCTCCTCCAAAAATGTCCCAACCTCCCCTGTGAGATGGTTTCGAACAGAGGTTTTGTATGTGGGGGCAATCTCCCTCCAAAACCATTCGAAAACAGATTATATGTAAGCTTACGTGAGTCTCGAACCCCCCCGAGTGGGAGTAGTTTCGGAGGACGTGCCCGGAGTGGGCCGATCGTGGAGTTGACGGGCGGTAGACAGGAGGTGGCCAAGGTTTTGGCCGTCCAAAGGAGCTGGGTGGCCAGGTCGATGGCCTTCTTGAGGGTGAGGGCGGCCAACAGTGTAGCCTTCTTGAAGGAGCTGGGCGGCCAACTGTATGGCCACCTTGGGATGTGGGTGGCCAACTGTGTGGCCACCCTAGAATAGGCTAGGCGGCCAGCAGTCTGGCCGCCTTGGGTTGTGGGCGGCCAGCACCTTGGCCGCCCAGGGATCAGGGGAAAAATGCATAGAATCATATAAAGCACCTCAGTTGGATCTGCGAAGGGACAGGGTGGAGCCTACCTAAACAAGGATGAGACCCCACACAACCAATCAACCAAGAAAAAGGCATCACTTCTATGATGGCGATACGAGGGTCCACGGGATGTCCAAAATTAGGCATCTACAGGGACATCTTAGCGAACTTGTGAAGGATGGTTAGGTAAGAGGGAGAGTTCACGTGTATGCGATCCAGGGGATATAGCTGACAACTAATCTTCTCTTCTTTCCTTTATTCAGTCCACTCCAATTTTCTCAGGAGCTAGACACACTTGGTGGTATGGGTGGCATTACGATCTAATGGCGGTGATCACGCCCGACATGAGAGTCTTCATGCACTAGTGGCATCTGACGTGTCTGGTCGTCATGTCAAAGAGATTCGTCAGCATGAGGTGGAACTGGGTGGCGTTAGGTGCATTGTTGGAGCTGTGGCATCCGGGGACCCACACTTTTGTGCTCCCTAAGTTCGAAGCCTCAGTGCTAGTGGAGGAGATTGATTTTCTCATCCAATGGGGCGGTTGAGACACTGGATGTATCAACCCAAGATCTAGATACTGAGAAATACCCGATACCATTCGAATCCTGGAACGCCACCCATGAGCCGGAGGGCTCGGAAGGGTTATAAAGAAGTGTAAAGGTACATTGAAATTTAAAATAATGCAGGCAACAACTGTAATTAGTAATTAAAATAATAGGAAATATAATTATATTTTTAATTAAATGTCTAACTACATAGTCTAATCCAAAAAAGTACAATCTATAAGGAAAAGGAACGTACTCTAACGCCGAGTGCACACTCAGCCCGGTGAGCTGGCAACTACGAACCTCAGCGTTGCACCTCCAAATCTCGAGGAGGAACTACTATACCTGAAAAGACAGGGGTGAGCCTCATCTCATTGGCTCAGTAGGGATCCCACAGAACTCTACCATAAAACAATGGCGGAAAACAACAGCGCTAGCAAGAAGAACAGCAATAGTAACAGGAGTAGAAACTGTAGCAATAATAGTGAAACAAATAGCCGTAATAAGAACAGTAAACAACATCGGCCAAACTACGGCCCTATAAGCTACTACTAACAGCATGGAAAGCAAACCCCGATCTCACAGTCGGGGGACAGTCGAACCAACAAAAAACCCTGGCTACGCCACTAGGAGGAACACCATGACAACTATATCGTGAAGGCCCGTCGTCATAGACGAAGGCCCAACTCAAGACCATGCGGTCCAAGGGTATAGTCACTACCTCACTGTCGTGAACCCTACACTGTCTACGGGTGAAACCTCGGTAACTCTACCAGGAACCCTCGACCTGAAAGTCAGGAAAACCCTCTGAAATCACTCAAAGAACCACGGAGAAAACCATCTCATGTGACAGGAGTATTGCCCACCAGAAGCAAGGTCGGATGCATCTATTGACGTCTTAGTCTGTGCCCCAGGTGTCTCCCTACTCACCCAAGGCAGAAACTGAGAAATTGTACAGGTATCCACTGAACAAGGACTAGTTGGGGTCTCGCTCGTCAGCGCGGGTCTGACATCTCCAACCCTATGTGCACACACAGACCATGCACTCTAGGTGATATTCTCTAGCTAGTTTTTCCCCCCAGCCCGGGCTCAAGATGCAAGGATGAGGGGCCCTACGGTAACTAGCCTAAAAATCATCTCACCGGGACAAGCTCTCCACCACTCCCAAGTGGGTCCGCACACGCGTGCGTAGGAAAGCTATGACTAATGGGTAAGGTTACTTGAGGTAAGACTCTCGGAAGAAACTGTCAGAGTATGATAGGCTACACACACGTCACAAGTAACTCGGAACACAGGTGGTACGATGCCACAAGACTCTGGACAGTCCACCACACCTACTAATCCTACAGTCCTTGAGTCACGCGACTCGGGTCAAGACCATCATACAACACGGCTCCATGCCCTGAATCTGTCCTACTTTGAGGGTCAGAAACCACGGTTATGAATAATCCTTAAGGCAGCTCACAACCGCCAAGTTCATTCCCTTCTCAAGGGAAACCAAGAAACCTCCCAGCCCCAAGCCGGGCCAGAGAACACTCGGTCATTTTCCATTTGCATGGCTTACATGAAAACCACTTTTCAAAGAAGCTAAGATCATGCGGGGACAACCCTCCGCACTCATACCGACACACGGTGACTCAATCTAGCGAAATAGGAAAGGCTGAAATACTTGGGGTCACCAGGACCCTCAAAACAACATGGGCATGCTATTAAAGGAAATGTAGTACCTCCGGACACCCAAAAACTCGGTCACGGTACCCACGGGGTGTGCGGGACATCCACGGGGCCAAGGGTCTACCCAAGGGTCACAACCAGGTCGACCAGGGGCAAAAAAGGGCCAAAAAGCTACATTTCGGTCGACCAAGGTGCATGGGTCAATCGACCAAAGGGGGTAGGTCGACCTGACCCATAGGGTGGGTTGACCTACCCGCAGTAGGGCAGAAGCCAGCCCTGGTCGGTCGACCGAACCAGCCTGGTCGGTCGATCGAACCCACCTGGGTTCGCCCTTCCGTGGCGAGCCTTTCTGTTGATCTGCCTCAACCGGTCGGTCAATCGAAAACGGCAGAAAACCCTCCGGACCCAACCTAGGGGTCTGATTTCCACACCCACTCGATCTCGATCGAGGGAGAAAACAATGGGGACCATTCCCTGGGTCCCAAACCACGAAATGCACATATTAAAATTGCGAAACATTGCTCGATCTAATGGAAATTGTCACTCGCCCTAAAATCATGCTTTTAACCCACGGCGTGAACAAAACCCACACTCGGCCTCACCTCGGCCTATAAAATGTGAGGAAATGAAGTACAGGGGCTAGCGAACCATCCCCCTACCTCCATCGAAGATTTCCCGCACCGAGGATGCCGATTCCTTGTGAAAACGCTTCTCGAATCGCCACCAGATTCCGAAATGTCACGCCCCGAGCGCGGAAGGAACCTGGTATGTGTGACGAGTTTATATCAATCATGTCAATCAGAGCACGAGGTAATTCGACACCATAGATAGATATGCGCAAAATGCAAGATAACCAAATCTAATAATAACCATTAAGGTAAATCCATTACATAATCTTCTTTTTAGAAAAGAGTACTAAAGGACATTCTAGACTCAATAAAAGAAAATTACAATGATCGACTCAAGAAAGCAGAAAAGACATGACAAGATAACAACTCCAATGGTTGGAACGGCTCTACACTCTTCACTCATGTCCGTCCCCATCCATTTGAGCTTCGTCATCGGAGTTACCTAAAAAATAGGCAAAAACTAGAGTGAGTGAATGCTCAGTAGGAATTATATCTGAAGGTCAAGCATGCTTTAAGTAAATTACATGTTACATGAACTTATGCAAGAACAATGATGCATGTACGTAATATAAAAATGAGAGTAGAGTGTCAAGACATAATATGGACGAACTGGCAAGATTTCATGACAATCATGTGAAGTATAACAAGATTTGCCAAGCATGTAAATAACAAGTCAAGTCATTTAAATTGGTTATTATAATATCAAGTAAGTAAATACCCATTCCGGGCCATGCAAGTCATGTCAAGTCAAGTACGAGTCGTGAAATTTTAAAATCTAACAAGTCATGCACTTCGGTGCAATGCCACATCGTGATCAATCAACTCCCATGCGCACAAGTACTTTCGGGTGCTCCTCCCAGGACCAGATCGGGCCTTATATGTACAAGCATTGAGTCATGTATATTTTAGACATCCACTATAGTTATAGCCAATATAGAGTTCCAAAGGAATAAACCATTGTAAGATGATAAGGTATATTTCACGAATGAAGGAGTTCAAGGGCAGAACTTGAACAAGTATGACACATAGTTAAATCACATGAAAAACCAAGACATGTCATGAAATAGGGTAATTGGCGTCCACTCAGTTGCCATCAATTATAGAAATAGCGCCCACTATCTGGTTGCTTATTCTTGTGAACACTACAGGCTCGATGAAATAGCGCCCAGGTTCAGGTCACTAAATCAGTGAAATAACGCCACTGGCCTGGTCGCCAATTCCTTCTGGCGCCTAAGGCATGGTCGCTAATTACTGACAGAAACAGACTTCTCAAAAGAGGCCAGAAATAGTGCTCTATGAGGGCTAAGCATCACGTTTCTTCAGAGTGACGTGACAGATGAGGGTTCCAGGGTTTTTATGGTACAACCTGCTCGACTGTCTTGAGGGAATCCAAAGCTAGCGTAGACTTACGAAGGTCTCAATGAAGATAGTACTAGTCCAAAGGAAGGAATTTCCCGTGGGGGTTCCAATCATCACCGAGAATTAGTGTGTAATCGATAGAAACGAAACAGGGACTCCATCTACGGATGTGAGATGAGAGTGCCAAGTAAACTCGCGATATGGGTTAGGAAATGTGATAAATTGAGAGAGACGAATTAGCGTCCACTCAGAGGTCACTATATCTAGAAAATAGCTGCTTCCTGAAAGGTCGCTCAAACTTATATTTACAGAAATCCAATTTAAATCACTAAGAATCAGTGACTCTATGAACGGGCGCTAATTCTTGAAATTTTTCAGAATCAACATAATTTAATTCTAATTGGCGACTATTCACAACGGCGCCCCAATCTTTAAATAACGTCTACTGTCATGTCACAGAATCATAATTTCCATATATTTCATTTTTTACTAATTATTTTACCAATTAACGGCACTGTATAGGGGCGCTCATTCTTTAAATAGCGACTATGTGACGATCGCTCATTCTTTGTTTGATGCTACGCATCGGGCAGATATAATCTTAGACACGTGGTACTGTTCATAAACTTTGAGTTTACATAATCAGGAAAGTAAAGATATGAATAGACATAGAAAAATATCAGGAATCCAGGAACATGTTCATGCAGAATTTTTAACGTTAGGTTTCATAGATATTAAATTTTAAGCATGTGGTATTTATTAATTTCACTACACGAATTAGGGGCTGGCCTAAGGTCGCTCATTAAACTGTGCCCTGGCCACTGTCGCAATTTCAGAAAATTTGTAACTGCTCGCACGGGCCTTCATTCAATAAGTGCCCTTGACCTGGTCGCTATTTGTAGAAACTCAATAAAACTCAAACAGAACTCATGGATTCAATGATATAAGACCTATATGCATGAAATTCCTTAATCTTATCATGTTAGGCTTCGTTCCTTGAGAACACCTACCTTTTTGACTTGATCTGGACAATGGAATTGAAGAGAAAGGAGAAGTATAATAAGTAGTGGCACACGATCGTAGAAGAGGAAGAGTGTTGATAAAAACAATGTAGCACTTCGAACAGAAGAAGACGGCCGCAACTAAACACAAAGGAAGAAGTAGTGGCTTCTTCAAATTCCACGTTCAGCTAGATACGAAAATGGATGAAGTAGTAGTAGCTTCACACGCGAGCAACTGAGGAACGACAATAGCAACCAGGGAAGAAGCAGCGTACATCAGCAATGGAGGAAGAAGAAGTAGGAGGAAGTGGTCCTTCTTCACCACACCACCGTAGTAGTACGATGGGCAACGTCAACGCCAAAGGATCAATATGAGCAGCAGTAGTAGCTAGATCTTGATGAAAAGAGTGTTTATTTATAGAGTTTTGAGATGTCTAGAGGTTAGAAACCTAATGGGAATTAAGCTTCCCACGCAAGAATCCTTAAAGGTTTAGAGTTTCCCATGTTAATCTCTTCCCATCCTAATCTGCAGCCACCTTCCTGGTTGGTTCTAAAATACTAAGACATGCAAGCTTTGAACATGAACCAACTTTGGGGCTTTTGAAAACAAACCCCATTATACACATATATGCATATATACCCTATATTCCCTTAGGAAAGGTTATGGGCTTTTAAGGCCCATTAGTGATTAGTTCCTTTAGCCAATATATAAATATATATAGGAGGCCCATATGTGCATGGTTTATTTGCAAGGCCCATTGTATAAGTAAGTTTAAAGCCCATTTATATATTTTAAGGCTTTTGAATGTGTGATGATTTTTAACTAAGGTCCCTTTTAGAGTTGGTCAAGGGCTTTTTTCATTTGGGCCTTTAGTGTATTTTTGTTTTTTTTTGTTATTTTAAATTCATCTCCATCCTACCATACACACATATATTTATTTTGGATATTACACCCTCCCCCACTTAAAAGAATTTGGTCCCCAAATTCATTTACATATAGACATGGAGGGTGTAGAATACTCACAATTTTGAAATAAGTCAGGGAATCTTTTCTTCATAGATTCTTCGGTCTCCCAAGTAGCTTCTTGTTCTGAGCACTTACTCCATTGAACCTTTACCATGGGAATCGTTTTGTTCCTCAGCACACGAACCTTGTGATCAAGGATCTTCAAAGGCTTTTGTTCAAATGTGAGATCCTTTTATATCATGAGGTTGTCATGATCTATAACGTGGGTCGGATCATGAACATACTTCTTGAGCATGGAAATGTGGAATACATTATGCACTTCGGATAGTTGCGCTGGCAAGGTGATTCGATAGGCAACCTCGCCAATTCTTCCTAGTACTTCGAAGGGACCGATATATCTTGGTGTAAGCTTGCCCTTAACACCAAATCTTCTAATGCCTCGTCCTGGAGAAACTTTAAGAAAGACGTGATCTCCAACTTAGAACTCGAGGTCCCTCCTTCTAATATCGGTGTAAGTCTTTTATCTAGACTGAGCCATCTGAAGTCTTTCTCTAATAAGATTAATCTTTTCAGTGGTGTCCCTTACCATGTCTGGGCCTAGAAGTTGCATTTCTCCAACTTCTTCGCAACATATTGGTGAACGGCAACTCCTTCCATATAATGCCTCGAAAGGTGCCATTTGAATACTTACCTGATAACTGTTGTTATATGCAAACTCGACCAGGGATAGATGGTCATGCCAACTTCTACCAAAATCAATAATACAAGCTCGTAGCATGTCCTCTACTACTTGGTTCGTTCTCTCGGTCTGACCACCCGTTTGAGGATGAAAGGTGGTACTAAAGTTGAGTCTTGTCCCCAACGAGTGTTGTAGACCCTTCCAGAAATGAGAAGTGAAGCGCAGGCCTCGATCAGACACGATTGAGATAGGAACTCCATATAGTCTAGCCATCTCTTTGATGTATAAGGCAGCTAGAACATCCACCGACCATCGGCTCTTTATAGGCAAGAAGTGTGCCGACTTGGTTAATCGATCTATGATAACACATATTCCGTCATGCCCACCTTTAGATTTAGACAGACCCATAATGAAGTCAATGTCGATATCCTCCCACTTCCACTTGGAAAGGTCTAGAGGATGTAGCTTACCGGTAGGCTTTCGGTGTTCCGCCTTGACTTGTTGGCACGTGAGACAGCGAGAAATAAAGTCTGCTACCTCCCTTTTCATGTTAGGCCACCAAAAGGTCTGCTTCAAGTCTTGGTACATCTTGGTTGATCCGGGATGTATTGTGTGCCTTGATCGGTTAGCTTCTTCTAAAATCTTCTTCTTTAATTCTGGACAATCCGATACACAAGTCCTTTCTCGGAACAATAATCTTCCATCTGATGCTTGCTTGAAATCAGGTTGTTCTTTTAACTTGCCTTTTATTTCTACCAGTACCGGGTCATTGTCTTGAAGTCCTTTGATTTCGGAGAGTAGATCTACTTGTATCCTCATGTGTGATAGAGTAATACACATTTTCTCCTTGTCCATTCTTATATTAAGCTTAGTAAATTGCTCCAACATTTTCCACTCTTGGATCATACAGTTGGCCAATAGCGCTCTCGGCTTTTGACTGAGGGCATCAGCTACAGGATTACCCTTTCCAGGATGATATTGTATTGTGAAGTCAAAGTCCTTGAGATACTCTAGCCAACGTCTTTGTCTCATGTTTAATTCCTTCTGAGAAAATAGATACTTGAGACTCTTGTGATCGAAGTACACGGTGAATTATTCTCCATAGAGATAGTGTCTCCAGATCTTCAAAGCAAATACTACCGCGGCCAACTCTAAGTCATGCACCGGGTAGTTCTCCTCATGCTTCTTTAATTGTCGGGAAGAGTAAGCAATGACTCTCCCTTGTTGCATTAACACACATATGAGACCAATGCCAGATGCAGTGGTATATACCTCGAACTTCTCTCCTTTAGTTGGTAATGCCAAGATTGGGGCAGTTGTCAGATGATCCTTCAAGACTTGAAAACTTTTCTCACAGTCTTCGACCCACTTATAAGAAATCTCCTTGCGGGTCAGCCTAGTAAGAGGAACGATGATCTTGGAGAAGCCCTTGATGCATCACCTGTAATAGCCAGCTAGCCTTAAGAAGCTTCAGATTTCAGTTGCATTTTTCGGTCTTTCCCAATTCTTCACAGCCTCAACCTTGGACGGATTGTCACGTCCCGAGCGCGGAAGGAACCTGATACGCGTGACGAGTTTATAGCATTCATGTCAATCAGAGCGATAAGAATTTGACATAACGACAGAGTATGCTAAACAACCAGAATAATTAATAACCACAAATGAAACTTCACAAATTAATCAAACTCTATCAAGGTGGTAAACCCAATAATCATAAAGTAATAATCCACCACCATCACTAGTATGATAATAATCCAAATATCCACAAGGCTACAAGCCTTACCAAGTTTTACATCACGGTCTCATCTATCAAAGAAAATTTAATGACAAGGACTCCAAAAGAAAGACACGACGCAGCAAGACTCGACATGACGTCTGCATGACGCTTGGAGGCTCTACGCTCTTCACTCATTGTCATCCCCATCCGGTTGCGAGTCGATGTCAAGTTGCCTGAAAAGTGGGGAAAACTAGGTGAGCGAACGCTCAGTAGGATTTATATCTCAATAATTAGCAATGCTTTAAGTAGTTACATGTTACATGCAGTGCAAGAATGACTATGCATGGTGCACGATCACGATAGATGAACTAGTCATGATTTCAAGATAACCACAAGGAACTTTCAAAAAAGTTGTAATAATTATCAAGGGGAAATATAACACGTTTCAAGCACGTTGCCTCAAGTATTCAAGCGTGAAATATCAAGTTCAAGTAACTAGAATTGGCTATTTTATCAAGCAAGTAATCGCTCATTCTGGGCCACGCAAGTAATGTCACGACAGGTCAAGTCAAGCACGAGAGATAGAGTGGATGCCAAAGAATAACTCTAGATAGACAAGTACTTCGGTGCAATGGCACACCGCGGTCAATTTAACTCCCATGAGCACAAGTACTATCCGGTGCTCCTCCCAAGACCAGACCGGGCCTTCAATGCGCAAGCATTGATTCATGTAAATTTCTAGACATCCACTATAGTTTTAGCCAATAGAATTTCAAGGATAACCTCAAGTCGGAATAATAAGGTAGATTCATGGAATTTTCATGAGTCCAAGGGCAGAACCCTTGAGCAAGAATGGATCTACAATAAAATGATAAAATGCACGCAAAGTCATGACAAGCGAGAAAACTGGGTGAATTGGCGCCTAAGCAGGCTACCGTGAATTCATCAGGAAACAAGCTGACGAAATAGGCGCCTAACAAAATGGTCGCCCATTCATGAATAGCGCCCAATGGAACGATCGCCCATTCCAGAGGCACGGAGATTTCTCATAAGGCTGGGACAGCACCATGTGAGAGGCTGGGTTGCAACGTTTCTTCAAAGTGACGTGACATTCAATTGGCTCCAGGGTTTAAAGGTACAACCAGCTCAGACGACCTTGAGGGAATCCAAGGCAACGTGGAGGCTTACGGAGGTCTCAATGACAAAGTCGCCAGTCCGAAGGAGTGAATATCCCGCGGAGGGCTCATTCATCACCGAGAGTTAGGGGCTATGCGTGAAACAACGAGAAATATGGGACTGCATCTACGGATTGAGACACAGTGCCGAAAGACCCGCAGTATGGGCGGGGAAACATGCGATGGAAATCAGGAATACAGGGAATTGGCACCCATCCCAGTGGCCACCAATTCTATAACTGGCGCCCAAGCAGAAGGTCGCCCATTCATCAAGTTTTCATATTTATAGGACTACCCTGGGAATTAACGCCTGTTCACAGGGTGTTCATTCCAGGTTGTTGAATTAGCGACTGTTTATAGGGGCGCTAAATCTTGAATAAGCGACCATGTAAACGGGCGCACATTATATTATTTCCCAAATTTTGATACAAACTTTTTAAATTCGTGACTCTTCATAAGGTCGCTCAATGTTGACTTTTTTTTATCACAGAAACATGAATTTCATTATTTATTTATTTCACTATATTTTCCCAAGAATAAACAACTTCCTGGAAAGTCGTTCATCCTAAGAATTGTGACAATGTAAACGATCGCCCATTTTCTTGTTACTGTAAACATCAAAATGCATTGGCAGGTACGTTTCTAGAGACAAGGTTCAATTGAATAAACATTCTTAGTGAACAGTAACATGAATAGTGTACCAATGGCGTGTACAGGGATTTTCATGGAACAAATTTCGTGAGCAGGTAGAGAAAAATTAGAGGACTCCAGATATATGCATGAAATATTTTTCAGACATATGGTCTCATAGTTATTGAATTTTAAATATGCTTTCATTTATTAATTGCATCAAAATAATAAGCGACAGGGGTATTGGTCGCACGTTAATGAACGACCATACATGCGGTCGCCCATTCAGAACAGGCGACTGCCCACACGGTCGAGCAATCAATATGCGCCCACTTGCCCGGTCGATGTTCGTCATGTAATGTAAAATATGCAAACTTTGTGTAACAGAGATCATATCATGCAGAAATCAAGATCTATACATGCATGCCATCCTATTTATCTAAGATACCATGGATGTGAAGAACGAGGTACGGAGACGTAGAAACCGGGTATGAGGAGGCAGCAGGATGAAGAGAACGCAGAGGAAGAAGATGCCTTCTTCACGTAGGAGGTAGCAGAGGACGCAAGGATGCTCTCCGTGAAGGATTCAATAGTAGCCGCAACACCTCCTCTCGAACGTAGCAGGATCAACAAGCCTTGCTTGTTCGATGGTGGGTGTTTATATAGAGGAAGAGGGGTTTCTAAAGAAATAAAAGGTTCTTATGGTGGTAATGTTTAAAACTTACCATACATTTTCCATGGATTACAAAACCCTTCCATTCTCACAGCCGCATACTTCATTTAGCCTTGAAACTCTAAGCATCGTCGAACCTGTAGGTGGGTTGGGCCAAGCACACACGTCGATGGTTAATTGGGTTGGCTTCCTATTGACATATGGGCGTTGGGCTTTGATGGGTTTGGTTGGGTTAAATGGGTAAGCTCATATAAAAAGTGAGCTCATGCCTATTCGTGGGTTTCTGTGAATGGGTTTCTACTGTGTGCATGCGTGGGTAAAAGCGCATGCTTTATGTTTATACATTTTGGGTCTTCTTATGGGTTTTAGGCCCTTAATATCTAGAAGGATTATATACATTGTTTTATATATGTATATATATATACGTGGTTTTATATATATATACATTGTATTATATATGGTTTATATATATATATATATATATATATATATATATATATGGGTTGTTTTGGGCTAAGGCTTTGTATATATTGTGTTAATGGAAGAAGATAATTTATTGGTTAAGGCCCATTAAGTGCATATATATGACTTAATTATTTCTATTTGGCCTTTTTATGCAAGTTTAATTTATTTAGAATGTGTTTATTCCTTATTATTTATCCGAGGTGCTTGTATGAATTTGATCCCCACTTAAAAGAATTTGATCCCCAAATTCAATTGTATGAATGGAGACATGGAGGGTATAGAGTACTTACAGTCTAGAATAACTCCAGAAATCTCCTTCGCATAGACTCCTCTGTATCCCAAGTGGCTTCTTGCTCCAAGCATTTATTCCATTGTACTTTCACCATAGGAACAGTCTTGTTCCTCAATGCTCGGACTTCTCGGTCAAGGATTCTCAACGGCTTTTTCTCATAGGTGAGGTCCTTTTGTATTACCAAGTGATCATGATCGATGACATGGAAAGGATCGTGCACGTACTTCTTCAGCATGGAAACATGGAATACGTTCACTTCAGATAGTTGTGGAGGTAAGGCAAGGCGATAAGCTACCTCGCCAACCCTCTCCAATATTTCGAATGGACCAATAAACCTTGGTGTATGCTTACCCTTAACACCGAACCTTCTAATACCTTGTCCAGGAGAGACCTTGAGGAAAACATGATCTCCAACTTGGAATTCTAGGTCTCTTCTTCTATTGTCAGCATAAGACTTCTGCCTAGACTGAGCTACCTTGAGTCTGTCTCTGATAAGTTGGACCTTCTCATTTTTGTCTTTGACCATATCTAGGCCTAATATTTGTCTTTCACCGACTTCATCCCAGCATATTGGAGATCGGCAACTCCTACCATAAAGGGCTTCGAATGGAGCCATCTGAATACTGGCCTGGTAGCTATTGTTGTAAGCAAACTCGGCCAGGGGCAAGTGGTCATGCCAGTTTCTACCGAAGTCGATGATGCATGCCCGTAACATATCTTCAACAATTTGATTTGTCCTCTCGGTCTGACCATCTGTCTGGGGATGGAAAGCAGTGCTAAAGTTAAGTTTTATCCCCAAAGTGTGTTGTAGACCCTTCTAGAAATGAGAAGTGAATCGCGGGTCTCGGTCAGACATGATTGACACTGGGACTCCATGTAGTCTCACGATCTCCTTGATGTATAGAGCAGCCAGGACATCAACCGACCAACGGCTTTTGATGGGTAAGAAATGTGCCAATTTGGTGAGACAATCGATTATTACCTAGATACCATCATGTCCACCCTTAGACTTAGGCAAGCCCATGATGAAATCCATACCAATATCTTCCCATTTCCACTTGGGAATATATAGAGGATGTAACTTTCTGACTGACTTTTGGTGTTCTGCCTTTACTTGTTGTCACATGAGACAGCGAGACACGAAGTCTACTACCTCCCTTTTCATGTTAGGCCACCAGAAAGTTCCCTTCAAGTATTTATACATTTTGGTTGCTCTAGGGTGGATAGTGTACCTCAAGCGGTAGGCTTCCTCTAGAATTTTCTTCTTCAATTCTGGATTGTCCGATACACATGTCCTTTCATGAAACAACAATCTACCGTCCGTTGTCACCTTGAAGTCGGGTCTCTCGTCTAGCTTATCTTTTATCTCTACAAGTATAGGATCTTCTTCTTGTAGCTTCATGATAACTGAAAGTAAGTCTGGATGCAAACTCATATGTGCTAGAGTAATGCACCCATTCTCCTTGTTCGTGCTTATGTCAAGCTCAGAGAATTTCTCCAATAACTTCCATTCCTGAATTATACAATTGGCTAATATCGCTCTTGATTTTCGACGAAGGGCATCTACGACAGAATTACCCTTACCAGGGTGGTATTATATAGTAAAGTCAAAATTAATCCTTGAGGTATTCAAGCCAACGCCTCTGTCTCATGTTGAGTTCCTTCTGAGAGAACAAGTATTTGAGGCTTTTGTGATCGGAGTACACAGTAAATTATTCTCCATAGGGATAAAGTCTTCAGATCTTTAAGGCAAATACTACCGCGGCTAGTTCCAGGTCATGCACCGGGTAGTTTTCTTCATGTTTCTTCAACTGCCTAGAAGAGTATGCAATAACTCTTCCTTGTTGCATTAAAACACAACCGAGGCCAATACTAGAAGCATCGGTATATACCTCGTACTTCTCTCCTTCAATAGGTAGGGCTAAGACTGGAGTAGTGGTCAAGTGTTCCTTTAGAGCTTGGAAACTTCTTTCACATTCTTCATTCCACTCATAAGGTATCTCCTTGCTAGTCAGCCTAGTGAGTAGGACAGCAATCTTCGAGAAGTCTTTGATGAAACGCCGGTAATAACCAGCCAGACCCAAGAAACTCCGAATTTCCATTGCATTAGTTGGTCGTTCCCAGTTTTTCACGGCCTCGACCTTTGCAGGATCCACAGAAATTCCATTCTTCAAGACTATATGGCCCAAAAAAGCCACTTCCTCTAGCCAAAACTCGCACTTGCTAAATTTGGCATACAATTTATTTTCTCTCAATATTTGCAATGCCATTTTCAGATGCACTTCATGATCTTCTTCGGACTTTGAATATATTAAGATGTCATCAATAAAGACTACAACAAATTTGTCCAGATGAGGCCTAAAGATGTTGCTCATTAACTGCATGAAAGCTGCAGGGGCATTCGTTAGTCCAAAAGGCATAACAGTGAATTCATAATGCCCATACCTGCTTCATAATGCAATTTTGTGAATGTCCTCTTCTGTGATCCTCAGTTGGTGATAACCCGATCGAAGATCAATCTTTGAGAAATATTTTCCTCCAGAGATTTGATCGAAGAGTTCATCAATCCTTGGCTGTGGGTACTTATTCTTGATAGTGAGGTGGTTCAGCTGTCGATAATCAATGCATAGTCTCATCGATCAGTCCTTCTTCTTGACGAATAGCACCTGTGCTCCCCATGGAGAAGTACTCGGCCTGATGAAACCCTTCTTTAATAACTCCATTAGCTACTCCTTCAACTCTTTCAGTTCAGCGGCGGACATTCTATAGGGTGCTTTTGAAATAGGTCTAGCACCAGGAACAAGGTCTATAGTGAATGAGACTTCCCTCTCCGGTGGTAAACCGGGTAAATCTTCTTGAAAATCATCGAGAAATTCCTGAGCTACTCGGATGTCTTCTAACCTGGCCACCTTAGCTTCCGCGTTAGTCACAAATGCTAGGAATGTCACGCAACCTTTGTTGATAAGTTTACTAGCTTGGAGAGCTGAGATAACTGGTGATCTATTCCGAGGACTAATGTAACTCAGCTCTGGGTAATCTATAAAAGTTATTTTACCATTCCGACAGTCTACAGTTGCCCGATCGGTGGACAGCCAGTCGACACCTAGAATGACATCATATTCTTTCAGATCTAGGCATACCAGGTTGCCAGGTAGATTGTTGTAGTGCCCCAAAATTTATATAAATAATTCCTGGATTATTTTAAAAATTTTCTAGAATTTATTAGGAATTTATAAAGCTTAAACTGATTATAAGGCCCAATTATGTTATAATATTAATCCAGCTTTGATAAATAAAACCCAAAAGGTTTAAAGACCAAGCCCATTAAGTTTGGCCCATATTCTAGAAGGATATTTAGCTTATTCACGAATTTTAAGGATAAATACTCATTTATTAGATAATTATGTGGATAAAATAATTAAAGAGTTTGAATTAAGTTGAATTCTGCGAACGGTGGATGTAGCGGTCTATTGTGCGACCGCCACAGTCATGTAACGCGCCAATACACGACCGTTACACTCTGTCAGTTCCGTGAATGGAAGAACAAGCAAAAAGATTGAATTTTTACTAGTTTATCTCTTAGGGATCGAGATGGGAGGACTAGTAAATATGTTAAGGACTCTCAGAAGTCGATCTAAGCCTGAACAAGGACTCTAGAGTCGATCTAATCTACAAAACCCTAGAAAAACCCTATAAATAGACCCTAGTTTTGACCTACGCGACCCTTACATTGGCTCGCATGGAACTAAGGTAAGGAGATAGTATTTCGGGTAAGTTCATTGGAACTTTTTATTCCTTATACATAGGACTAATCTTCCTCAAAATTTTGTGCTAGGAGATCAACTACACAAGAAGTTTGAAGCTTCCAAAGTTGCTGGTTCGACCATAGCAACCCAGGAATCTGAGCGAAAGTCTACTGAAGATCAGGAGATTAGAGCACCAAAATGAGGTAATTAGCCTAAGTGTCTTTAGAACTTTCTGTTCCCCTTAGTTTCACCTTCTTACCCTCAAAATTTCACGTCCTTAGGTCAAGAGATTGAGAAGTTAGAGCGACGTGAAGTTGCTGAAAACTCATTGGAAGGAAAGAACTAGGGCGTGTCTTGCAGTCCCAAATTGGAAGTTGAAAGCCCAGTAAAGAGGTAGGTCATCTCATGAATGGCAAGAATATCATGTTAGGGATAAAAGCCCTCTGGTTTTGATTGATTCCATGCATCATAGACTTTGAATTTCATGTTTTAGTAAGTCTATACATACATGCATGTCTTTAGCCTTAAATGAAGATAAAAGATATTCTCTTGTTCATTCACTGCAACCTATGCATCTAGATGGACTATACTTCGTTTTATCATGACTAGATTAGTTAAGTCTTTTAAAAGCATGACATGTTTCAAGGCATAGTCTTTTATCTTTTTACTTTCCTATCAACAGGACTCTAACGGCCTATAGTTAGACCGTCAGAGAGACGTAACAGCCTTACGATAAGCCGTCACACTCCTTGTTATACTTAAGCTACTCTGTTATTTCTGACGGACCATAACCGGAGCGTTACAACACTCTAACGGCTCGACGATAAACCGTCACAGCCTTGTGACGCGCCCATGTTCAACCGTCAGAATAACTGTGTTCTGTCAACCCGAGACAGAGTTAAAAATAGTCAAATTTACTTATGAATAAGCCTAGTTATCTAAGTTTGACCTATTTTTCATAACTTTGAGTTTATAAATTGATTCATGTATGTTTAAAGCACTTTGAGTTATTTTAAAGTACATGTTAATTTCATTGCTAAAACTCTATAGTTTTGTATTAAAACATGATTTTTACTGATGTATTGACGGAGTTTTATCATGGTTTCACATTGTTACACATTCTTTCTATCTATAGAGTCAATTCTCTAAGTACATGGCATATATTCCGGTATATGACCATTAGTTCACACTTTTGCACTATAGGAACATATTCTTGAACTTGAGGACCTCTCTATTGGATATTCCTTCCAATGGACTAGGAAATCTGTTTCAAGGCCTCCGTAATTCTCCGCGAGCCTGGATTCCCACTAGGACGCCGAGTTGGTTGTACCTTTAAAGCCCAATTGATTAGAAAGCACTATCGATGTTTTCTGGTTTTTACTATATAACGACCTAATACTAGACCGTCAGGCTCATCTAACGGCCCAGTATACAACCGTCACATTCACTGAGTCCAACTATTCTTTCTGGATTCAATATATTATAACGGCCCAATTATAGACCGTCACGTTCATGTAACGGCCCATTAATTGACCGTCACAGTTCTTGAGTGATTTAACCCGAGGTTTGACCCAAGGGTTGATATTCCAAAGTTCCTAGATAGATTATTGATGGTCTAGGACTTGTCATATTGTTCAAGATACTTAATCTTAAATTATGAAAGTTAAGAAATGAACCGTTATGCTGCCGATTTATTTTCATGGCATAACCTAGTTTTAATATGTTCATTGAAATTCTTTAATTCAAATAGAAGCATTCTTATGATGGATTACTTTATCTTGAACCTATCGTTGAAATTGTACATTCTTGGCCATATTGTTTACATGCGTGGAAGTAGCTTGATTTATACTTGAAGATGCGGACCGAGCACTGATTGTGTTCAAGGGCTCTATGCTAGTCCCCTCGACTGATTGTCGGAAACATACTATTATAAACCATGGGGTATGATGCTACTGGCGTCGCATTGCGCTGGGAGTACTTTCTCGATAAATAAGTGAAGATCCACGGCTCGTGAAGTGAAAATCCACGACACGTACATGACTTTCTAGCTTGTTACATGTTATTCCACAGAAATTCATGAAGTACTTGCTACTAAGTGAAGAGTACATTCTTGATTGATACATGACTTTCTAGTACATTCTTGTTCATGAAAGGCCATATCATATTCTTGTTACATTCATGCTTGCTCATTCTATCTTACATGATCATTGTGTTACTTCGGTTTAATCGCATGATTGATCGCATTCGCATGATTTTACCTTATTTCTTTAGAGCTAAAATGCTAATCACTTAAGTATTGTTAATCATGTTGATGCGAAGATACCTATTGGGCAAGTGTGCTCATTACCTATTTTTCCAATCTTTTCAGGAGATGGAAGTGATACGAATTCAGATTCGAGTTATACAAGTAGCGGGTCCGAGAGCGAGTAAAAGTCATATCAAAATGAGAGTGAAGACTTAGGAAAGTCAATGATGTTTAGATCGAGTCTTTGTAATTTCCTTTTTCGTTGAATTATTGAAGGTTGAAAGCTATTGTATTCGGATATTTAGATTATTAATACAATAAAGTTAGAGTTTTAGTAAATTATTATGCGATTGCATTCTTATGTGTGATTACCTTGCACTCTGATCGTTCTTGCTTGCAAGAGGCTTACCATGCCGACTGTTCGCATTCCTCGAGCTAGTCTTCCGCTGTAATAAAAGGCTCGGGGCGTGACAGTTAAGTTGGTATCAGAGCCTAAGTCTCAGGACTTAGGAAAAAGAGTCATGTCCTAGGATAAGTCCAAGTTTTAAGGACCCCTACCTATGAACTAAGGAAGAAATTTCCTCACCGATGCGAGAATTGGGTAGAGCCCGGGAAAGGATAGTTAATTAGTTTTAAGATTAATCTCTTTCTAATTCCATGAGAATTAACAATTTGTTATTTCTCTCAGGTACCTCATTATTGCAATGGCACATCGCGTAGATTGGGGTGGCATGCAACAAACTGTTGCCGGTCTTACTCAGGCATTACAAACTATGGCCCAGGCAGGCACAGGGGCAAGCGCTGGTGACTTGCATCGTAATTTTCGGAGCTTAAACCCTCCGCGGTTCTACGGTTCTTCTAATCCGAATAGGCAGAAAACTGGATAGATGAGATGAATCGCATCTTAGATGTTATTCAATGCACGGACCAAGAAAAAGTGCGTCTCGCAACCTTCCAACTCAATAAAGATGCACGCACATGGTGGAAGTCAGTACCTACACCTCCGACTGATGCACCATACATGGGATGGTTTTCTCACTCTATTCCGTGCCAAGTACTTTTCTGAACATGTCAAAGAAAGAAAGGCTATGGAGTTCACCTCTCTTTGTCAAGGAATGATGACAATCGCGAAGTATGAACTTCAATTCTCCAGGCTAGCACCTTATGCACCGCATTTAATCAGCACCGATTTATTGAAGGCCAATTGGTTTATGGACGGGTTACGACCCGGTTTCATTCAGCAGCTCGGGACCCAAAATATCCGTTCCTATGCGGAGATGGTTCAGCGGGCATATTTATGCGAAAGGACCCTAGAGAAGGTCGAGAAATTGAAAGGAAAAGGAGAAGAGTCTAGCCGACGATCGATCGGCATTATAAGAAGGAGAAGTTCAGCATCACGGAACCCTACAAAAGCCGTGATAGTAAGAAAAGATCCAGGAGCGAGAATGGTGGAAGTTCCCAGAAACACAAGAAAGCCAAAGAGAAGAAGGAGCAAGTCATAGCGGCTTGCACATTTTGTGAGAAGTTCGGCCATTCGGCTGAAGAATGTTGGAAGCGCCTTGGTGCGTGTCTACGTTGTGGAAGCAGGGAGCATCGTATGCCAGATTGCCCTCTTATGAAGGATCAACCGTCTGGTGGAGGACGTAAGAAGCAAGCTCGTCTCAATGCTGTTCTAGAAGAAGAAGAAGCACCCAAGGATGGTGGACTTATGAAAGGTACCCTTCAAATTTGTTCCCGTCCTGCATTTGTGCTATTTGATACTGGTGCCTCTCATTCTTTTATCTCCACTACTTTTGCGAAAACATTACCAATTGCATCAGTTCCCTTACCTTCAGATCTTGCTATTACTACACCTTTAGGTTCTGGAACAAAGCTTACCGAGTATTATCCTGATAGTGAGGTAATAGTGGAAAATCACAATCTCCCCGCAAATTTAGTATGCCTTGACATGAAAGGTTATGATGCCATTTTAGGGGTAGATTGGCTTATAGAGCATGATGCTGATATTAATTGCCGAAATAGGATTATATCCTTTCGAAAACCCGGTCTTCCAAGATTTTCTTTCCTTGGCATCAAGTATAGGAAACATCCCACTATCATATCTTCTCTTCACGCTTGCAAACTTATCTCGCGAGGATGTGAAGCTTTTCTTACTTCTGTCATTGTTACCGAGTCCAAGAAAATCATCATAGCAGACATCCCTATTGTAAATGAGTTCCCAGATGTGTTCCCATCCGAAGTACCTAGTTTACCACCCGAGAGGGAAGTAAACTTCACCATTGAACTCATTCCAGGAGCAGCACCTATTTCTATAGCCCCTTACAGGATGTCCCCCACGGAACTTAAGGAACTAAAGAGGCAGTTGTAGGAATTATTAGACAAGGGTTTCATCAGACCTAGCACATCCCCCTGGGGTGCGCCAGTTCTTTTTGTCAAGAAGAAGGATGGCTCTCTCAGGCTATGCATCGACTACCGGCGACTGAATCAACTCACAATCAAAAATAAGTATCCGTTGCCGCGTATTGATGAGCTCTTCGATCAACTTTCGGGAGCAGAGTATTTCTCCAAGATAGACCTCAGGTCAGGTTATCATCAGCTTAGAATTAAAGAAGAAGACATTTATAAATCGGCTTTTCGAAGTCGTTATGGCCACTATGAATTCATGGTAATGCCGTTCGGATTAACAAATGCCCCAACAGCATTTATGCAACTTGTGAACAATGTTTTCTAGCCATATCTGGACCAGTTCATCGTTGTCTTCATTGATGACATCCTGGTATATTTCAAAACAAAAGAGGAACATGAAGAACATCTGAGGACAGCTCTGCAAACACTTAGAGAACATAAACTTTATGCCAATCTTAACAAGTGTGAATTCTGGCTCAAGGAAGTTTCATTCCTAGGTCACATTATTTCAAAAGAAGGTATCGATGTGGATCCTTCTAAAGTAGAAGCTGTCAGAAACTGGAGCTAGCCAACCACTGTATTAGAAGTAAGGAGCTTTCTTGGTCTAGCTGGTTAATATAGAAGATTCATTAAGGACTTCTCAAAAATTATAGTTCCTTTAACTAGACTCACAAGAAAAAAAAAATCCTTTTGTCTGGTCAAAGGAATGTGAAAAGAGTTTTCAAACTCTTAAGAACCATCTTACTATAGCTCCTATTCTATCACTACCGGTGGAAGGTGGTGGATTTGAAGTATATACGGATGCGTCTGGCATTGGCTTAGGATGCGTCCTCATGCAAAATGGAAAGGTAATCTGTTATTCTTCAAGACAATTGAAACGTCACGAGGAAAACTATCATGTACATGATTTAGAACACAGCTGTCATTTTCACCTTAAAAATTTGGCGTCATTATCTCTATAGAGAGAAATTCACGGTCTACTCGGACCACAAAAGCTTGAAATACTTATTCTCTCAAAAGGAATTAAATATGAGACAGATGAGATGGTTAGAATATCTCAAAGATTTTGATTTTGCTATTCAATACCATCCTGGCAAGGCTAATGCGGTAGCAGATGCACTCAGCAGAAAACCAATGGGAAAGCTATCAAGTCTCATGATTAGTATGACTAATCTTATTCCTCAATTCGCTCAGTTGAACTTAGATATTGACGTGAAGGAAGAAGATTGTTTCATCGCTAATATTCAAGCTCAACCTACACTAATAGAAGATCTGGTCAAGCTGCAAAATGATGATCCCGTATTACTGGAGATTAAAGCCAACATAGAACAAAGACCAGATTTTTCTATTTCCAATGACGGAAGATTGCTATTTAAGGGCCGAATATGTGTACCAGATCATGAGGATACGAAGAAACTGATCCTAGATGAAGCATATAAATCCAAGTACACCATTTATCCAGGGGGTATAAAAATGTATCAAGAACTCAAAAGAAATTTCTAGTGGCCCAATATGAAGAGGGAAGTAGCTGATTTCGTATCTCGCTGTCTCACTTGTCAACAAGTAAAGGTAGAGTATTTTAGACCCGCAGGTAAATTACATCCCTTGGATATTCCAGCATGAAAATAGGAAAGTATAGGAATGGATTTCATTATGGGTTTACCAAAGACAAGAGGTGGACACGACGGCATATGGGTAATCATAGACCGATTGACAAAATCGGCACACTTTCTACCAATCAAAAGTCGTTGGTCTGTGGACATTCTAGGAACCTTATACATAAAAGAAATTATCAAGCTACATGGTGTCCCTGTCACTATCATATCTGATAGAGATCCTAGATTCACATCACAATTCTGGAAGGGTCTACAACACTCACTAGGGACCCGACTAAATTTAGCACGGCATTCCATCCACAAACTGATGGTCAGACTGAAAGAACAAATCAAGTGGTGGAAGATATGCTCAGGGCTTGTGCTATTGACTTCGGAGGAAGTTGGCATGATCACTTGCCTCTGGTGGAATTTGCATATAACAACAGTTATCAGGCCAGCATACAGATGGCACCTTTTGAAGCTTTATATGGAAAAAGTTGTAGATCACCGATATGTTGGAATGAAATAGGGGAAAGGCAAATTCTAGGCCCCGACATTATCAGGGATTCTTCAGAGAAAATTAAGCTCATTCGAGAAAGATTGCAGATTGCTCAAGATAGGCAGAAATCTTATGCTGATAATCGAAGGCGCGACTTGGAGTTTCAAGTAGGAGATCATGTGTATCTGAAGGTTTCTCTGGGTCGTGGTATTCAAAGATTTGGCATCAAAGGCAAGCTAACTCCAAGATTGATTGGCCCATTTGAAATTCCTGAAAGGGTCGGTGAAGTGGCTTATAGATTAGCTTTACCTCTACAATTAGCAGGAGTTCATGACGTATTTCACGTCTCTATGCTGAAAAAGTATGTATATGATCCTTACCATGTTATCACTTACGATAATTTGGAGATTCAGAAGGATATAACATACAAGCAAACACCAACAAAGATTCTGGAACGGGATGTGCGTCAACTAAGGAATAAAGCTATTTCTATGGTCAAAATTCAATGGAAGAAATCATGGCCATTCGAAGCAACTTGAGAAATAGAAGAAGCTATGCGGAAAAGATTCCTAGAATTATTCAATTGTAAGTACACTCTCCATATAATCCATGTATTGAATTTGGGGACCAAATTCATCTAAGTGAGGGAGGGTGTAGTGCCACAAAATTTATATAAATAATTTTTGGATTATTTTAAGAATTTTCTAGAATTTATTAGGAATTTATAAAGCTTAAACTGATTATAAGGCCCAATTATGTTAAAATATTAATCCAGCTTTGATAAATAAAACCCAAAAGGTTTAAGACCAAGCCCATTAAGTTTGGCCCATATTCAAGAAGGATATTTAGCTTATTCACAAATTTTAAGGATAAATACTCATTTATTAGATAATTATGTGGATAAAACAATTAAAGAGTTTGAATTAAGTTGAATTCTGCGAACGGTGGATCTAGCGGTCTATCGTGTGACCGCCACAGTCATGTAACGCGCCAATACATGACCGTTACACTCTGTCAGTTCCGTGAATGGAAGAACAAGCAAAAAGATTGGATTTTTACTAGTTTATCTCTTAGGGATCAAGATGGGAGGACTAGTAAATGTGTTAAGGACTCTCAGAAGTCGATCTAAGTCTTAACAAGGACTCTAGAATCGATCTAATCCACAAAACCCTAGCAAAACCCTATAAATAGACCCTAGTTTTGACCTGCGCGACCCTTACATTGGCTCGCGTGGAACTAAGGTAAGGAGATAGTATTTCGGGTAAGTTCTTTGGAACTTTTTATTCCTTATACATAGGACTAATCTTCCTCAAAATTTCGTGCTAGGAGATCAACTACACAAGAAGTTTGAAGCTTCCAAAGTTGCTGGTTCGACCATAGCAACCCAGGAATCTGAGCGAAAGTCTGCTGAAGATCAGGAGATTAGAGCACCAAAATGAGGTAATTAGCCTAAGTGTCTTTAGAACTTTCTGTTCCCCTTAGTTTCACCTTCTTACCCTCAAAATTTCACGTCCTTAGGTCAAGAGATTGAGAAGTTAGAGCGACGTGAAGTTGCTGAAAACTCACTGGAAGGAAAGAACTAGGACGTGTCTTGCAGTCCCAGATTGGAAGTTGAAAGCCCAGTAAAGAGATAGGTCATCTCATGAATGGCAAGAATATCATGTTAGGGATAAAAGCCCTCTGGTTTTGATTGATTCCATGCATCATAGACTTTGATATTCATGTTTTAGTAAGTCTATACATACATGCATGTCTTTAGCCTTAAATGAAGATAAAAGATATTCTCTTGTTCATTCACTGCAACCTATGCATCTAGATGGACCATACTTCATTTTATCATGACTAGATTAGTTAAGTCTTTTCAAAGCATGACATGTTTCAAGGCATAGTCTTTTATCTTTTTACTTTCCTGTCAACAGGACTCTAACGGCCTATAGTTAGACCGTCAGATAGACGTAACGGCCTTACGATAAGTCGTCACACTCCCTGTTATACTTAAGCAACTCTGTTATCTCTAACGGACCATAACCGGAGCGTTACAGCACTCTAACGGCTCCACGATAAACCGTCACAGCCCTGTGTCGCGTCCATATTCGATCGTCAGAATAACTGTGTTCTGTCAACCCGAGACAGAGTTAAAAATAGTCAAATTTACTTATGAATAAGCCTAGTCATCTAAGTTTGACCTATTTTTCATAACTTTGAGTTTATAAATTGATTCATGTATGTTTAAAGCACTTTGAGTTATTTTAAAGTACATGTTAATTTCATTGCTAAAACTCTATAGTTTTGTATTAAAACATGATTTTTACTGATGTATTGACGGAGTTTTATCATGGATTCACATTATTACACATTCTTTCTGTCTATAGAGTCAATTCTCTAAGTACATGGCATATATTCGGTATATGACCATTAGTTCACACTTTTGCACTATAGGAACATATTCTTGAACTTGAGGACCTCTCTATTGGATATTCCTTCCAATGGACTAGGAAATCTGGTTTCAAGGCCTCCGTAATTCTCCGCGAGCCTGGGATTCCCACTAGGATGCCGAGTTGGTTGTACCTTTAAAGCCCAATTGATTAGAAAGCACTATCGATGTTTTCTGGTTTTTACTATGTAACGGCCTAATACTAGACCGTCAGGCTCATCTAACGGTCCAGTATACAACCGTCACATTCACTGAGTCCAACTATTCTTTCTGGATTCAATCAATTGTAACGACCCAATTATAGACCGTCACGTTCATGTAACGGCCCATTAATTGACCGTCACAGTTCTTGAGTGAGTTAACCCGAGGTTTGACCCAAGGGTTGATATTCCAAAGTTCCTAGATATATTATTGATGGTCTAGGACTTGTCATATTGTTCAAGATACTTAATCTTAAATTATGAAAGTTAAGAAATGAACCGTTATGCTGCCGATTTATTTTCATGGCATAACCTAGTTTTAATATGTTCATTGAAATTCTTTAATTCAAATAGAAGCATTCTTATGATGGATTACTTTATCTTGAACCTATCGTTGAAATTGTACATTCTTGGCCATATTGTTTACATGCGTGGAAGTAGCTTGATTTATACTTGAAGATGCGGACCGAGCACTGATTGTGTTCAAGGGCTCTATGCTAGTCCCCTCGACTGATTGTCGAAACATACTATTATAAACCATGGGTATGATGCTACTGGCGTCGCATTGCGTTGGGAGTACTTTCTCGAAAAATAAGTGAAGATCCACGGCTCGTGAAGTGAAAATCCACGACACGTACATGACTTTCTAGCTTGTTACATGTTATTCCACAGAAATTCACGAAGTACTTGCTACTAAGTGAAGAGTACATTCTTGATTGATACATGACTTTCTAGTACATTCTTGTTCATGAAAGGCCATATCATATTCTTGTTACATTCATGCTTGCTCATTCTATCTTAAATGATCATCGTGTTACTTTGGTTTAATCGCATGATTGATCGCATTCACATGATTTTACCTTATTTCTTTAGAGTTAAAATGCTAATCACTTAAATTTTGCTAATCATGTTGATGTGAAGATACCTACTGGGCAAGTGTGCTCATTACCTATTTTCTCAATCTTTTTAGGAGATGGAAGTGATACGAATTCGGATTCGAGTTATACAAATAGCGGGTCCGAGAACGAGTAAAAGTCATATCAAAATGAGAGCGAAGACTTAGGAAAGTCAATGATGTTTAGATCGAGTCTTTGCAATTTCCTTTTTCCATGAATTATTGAAGGTTGAAAGCTATTGTATTCGTATATTTTGATTATTAATGAAATAAAGTTGGAGTTTTTGTAAATTATTGTGCGATTGCATTCTTATGTGTGATTGCCTTGCGCTCTGATCATTCTTGCTTGCAAGAGGCTTACTATGCCGGCTGTTCACGTTCCTCGAGCTAGTCTTCCGCTGTAATAAAAGGCTCGGGGCGTGACAATTGTGGCCTTTAACCATGACCTTACAATTTGGGTAATGGTGTGTGATATCGGACTCATTTCCTAGAGGAGTGGAAATTACTAAGTTCATCCATTCAGGTTCCATAAAGAATGAAGCATCAAATTTCTTTGAAACAAAAGAATGGGTTGCGCCGGTATTGAATGGAACTTGAGCAGACTTAGAACAAATAGTTAAAATATCTTCTACTAGACCCCCTTCTGTCCGCTCCGTCTCTTGAAGAGCCTAGAGACGACCTTGTTTCTTCGCTAGGCGCTTTTCCTCCTTAGTCGTTTGTTCATTTAACAATGGGCAATCGGGAATTTGATGCTCTTGACTCCCACATCGGAGGCACGCCCCCAGTCTTCTTCAGCATTCATCGGCCTTGTGGCCGGCCTTGTCACAGTACTTGCACACCTCCTTAGAAGTTGTGGTGGTAGAGAAAGGCTTACTATTTTGCTTGGGCTTCTTCTCTTTGGAGGATCTTCTCCCTTATTGGGCTGTTTCTTGTTAAAAGAAGGTTTATAGTTGTTGGGGCTTGTAACATTCTCCTTCTTATCCTTCCCACGGATCTTGTCTGACAGTTCCATGGCATCTTCGAGCAGCGGCGCACGTTGAACCATTTTTGGATACACCTGGATGTCTATCGGCGCTAGCTAGGTGATAAACTAGGGCCTGTAGCCCATTTAAGAAGCGCCTTGCGTTCATCTTCTCTGTACACACCAAATGAGGTGTGTACCTTGATAGCCTTGAAAACTAGGACTCATAATCGGCCAAAGTTAGGGTCCTTTGTTTCAGAGCGGCGAACTCCGCGGCCTTCTTCTCTTGGCCGCGGGCGGAAAAGTACTTGTTGTTGTAGTGCTCGACGAACTCAGCCCGTGTGACATAGTCACCAGGCAATGTTGCTTCGATGGACTCCCACCAACAGCGAGCATCTTGTTCCAGTTGGAATGTGGCCAGCAAAACCTTTTCCTCATCCGTGCATTGCATTACACGAAAAATTATTTCGATCTCCATTAACCAATTCTCAGCATCCTCGGGGTCAAAGAGCCCGTGAACTTAGGGGGGTTCGTGTTCCTGAAGCTTCGGTGGAGGTCACCGGCTCTGCGGTTAGCTCCGCCTTGCGCTACCCGTTGTAACGCCTATGTTAAACCATGCACAGTGCGCTGCATCTCGCGCTATTGTGCACGCTCAGCGGCCATGATCCTACAGGAGATTTAAATCTTTTATTAGTTCCATATTTTAATTATTAGGTTGGACATCCTATCTTGACTTAATCACGTGGTTCAACCCAATCTCACCGATTTAAGGTATAAACCTATCCTTAGACTTGGGTTCCCTAGGAATTTGAAATCCTAGGCTTTGATACCACAAAAATTGTCACGTCCCGAGCGTGGAAGGAACCCGATACGCATGATGAGCTTATAGCATTCATGTCAATCAGAGCGATAAGAATTTCGACAAAACGACAGAGTACGCTTAACAACCAGAATAATTAATAACCATAAATGAAACTTCACAAATTAATCAAACTCCATCAGGTGGTAAACCCAATAATCATAAAGTAATAATCCACCACCATCACTAGTATGACAATAATCCAAATATCCACAAGGCTACAAGCCTTAACAAGTTTTACATCACGACCTCATCTATCAAAGAAAATTTAATGACAAGGACTCCAAAAGAAAGACACGACGCAGCAAGACTCGACATGACGTCAGCACTACGCTTGGAGGCTCTATGCTCTTCACTCATTGTCATCCCCATCTGGTTGCGAGTCGGTGTCCGAGTTACATGAAAAGTGGGGAAAACTAGGTGAGCGAACGCTCAGTAGGATTTATATCTCAATAACTAGCAATGCTTTAAGTAGTTACATGTTACATGCAGTGCAAGTATGACTATGAATGGTGCACGATCACGATGGATGAACTAGTCATGATTTCAAGATACTCACAAGGAACTTTCAAGAAAGTTGCACTAATTATCAAGGGGAAAGATAACACGTTTCAAGCACGTTGCCTCAAGTATTCAAGCGTGAAATATCAAGATCAAGTAACTAGAATTGGCTATTTTATCAAGTAAGTACTCGCCCATTCCGGGCCACGCAAGTAATGTCACGACAAGTCAAGTAAAGCACAAGAGATAGAGTGGAATGCCATAGAATAACTCTAGATAGACAAGTATTTCGGTGCAATGCCACACCGCGGTCAATTTAACTCCCATGGGTATAAGTACTTTCGACTGCTCCTCCCAGGACCAGACCGGGTCCTAAATGCGCAGACATTGGTTCATGTAAATTTCTAGACATCCACTATAGTTTTAGCCAATAGAATTTCAAGGATAACCTCAATGTTGGCCCGGTTAGGAGGTGATGCGCACCGACTAGTGTCGTTAAGAAAGCCGTGCCACAATTTCAAAATGTTCACACTCACTCACTTTAAAAGATTGGAAAATCAAATTATATAGTGGTAAGCGGAGTCGATCCCACGAGGAGGAAAAATCCTTATTTTAACAAGTTGGAAAAACACCTTATGCTTTGAAAATTGAATTTTTGAGTGTGATTAATCTAAGGAAAGATAAATTGCATAAAAACTATTTAAAGAATGTGAGAGGGTTTAAGTAGAGAAATTTGGAAGAGATAGAAAGATAAACATAATTTCACAAAGATCAACTTTATTGCTATGAGAGGTGGCAAGTACAATGTATATGAAAACTAAAATTACAACTTACAAAATAAAAGAAGAGAAAAGAAATTGTAAGCCAATAGGATGAAGAACGTCGTCAACTCCTTGCCAAGCCTTGGATGAAGATCACCTCGCCTTGGATGTCGACGCCGTGAGAGGATCAATTGGACGAGAATCCGCCAAAGGGATGTGTGGATGAAATGTAGGAGATGGAGATGAAAATGTGTAGGAAGAAGAATAAAATTAAAACCAAAGCATGTATGTTGTGAAAAGAGAGGAAGAGATGGCTATGATAGGTGATAAAACATAAAACAGTTTTAAAAATAGAGGGTTAGAAGAAGAAGAAATAGATTAAAATATAGAGAGAATTAGACAAAGTGAAAGAAGAGAAAATTGTAGAGGACGAAGAGAGGAAGAAGATTGATGAAGAACACAAAGACAGAAAATAAGAGGAAGATGGAGAAAAACGTGATAGAACAGAGAGTGGTCGTGGATGAATAGTGCAGAACTGAACTTTGGAAAATTGATTGTAATTTGAAAATGGTTGAGAATTTGAAGAAGTGGTAGAAGAAGAAATTGAATAACTTTTAAAAACCTACAACTTTCATGAAGAACTCAGAAGCAACAGAAGACTATAAAGGGAAGAAAAATGAGAAATAGCAGAATATTTTAAAACCGGATGAACAGTAAAAACGCATAGACAGATCTTTAGAAAACTAGAAATAACTTTGAAAACTGGAAGAATTAGAGGAAGATGAAGAAGAAGAATTTATAGAAGACTAGAAAACGAAGAACTTTGATGAAGAATATAACTGCAAAAGATGAAAGAAAAAGCTTCAAAATAAATCCCTATGGCAGACCTCCAACCTCCCTCCTACATCATCGGCCATGGCATCTATTTATAGGGTACAGGAGCATCCACGATCGTGGGTTCCCAGTTTGATCCAAAAACCAATTTCCAACAATGCAACTTCATCCATTAGACTCATTTCCATCATTAAAGTCCTCCTTTCCATAAAATGTTGCTTAGATAAGAGCAAAGATGGAAGAACAGTTCGATCGGGAGCCTGCAGTTACCGTTTCTAGTTCAACTTTGAATAGCGACTTAGGTTGGGGCGTCCTTTCTTTAAATGACGTCTTAAGCTGGGGCGTCCTTTCTTGAAGTAGCGTCTCTTCAATCGGGCGTCAGTTTCCTTATTTTCTTATTTGCTATTTTCCTTATTTTTTGTAAAATAAGAATTGACGACTGTTTATATGAGCGTTCTTTCAATGATTAGCGACTACATCTCGGGTGCTAATTCTTTTTTTCTTTTTCCACTTTCTTTTATCAACTGAATTGACGCCCTTGGAGTTGTCGCTTCTTACAGAATAAGCACCCTTGAAGATGTCGTTAATTAAATATCGCCTTGATCTAGGTCGCTGTTTCCTGAAAATTAAAATGTCAATCTATTCAATTCTAAAATAATTATGCCAATATTTAAATATTTCTCACATGGTCTTTTAAGCTCAAAAAGATGATAAAATGCATGAAGACTCAAATAATGTGTGAGAATATAATTAATGCTCATGTTGCACAAATATACTCAAATAATGCTCAAAGATGATGGATGTGATGTAAATTATGATGTAAAATATAGTACTTATCACACCCCCCAACTTACTCATTGCTAGTCCCTTAGTAATGTAATTAAATTAAAATTTAGGACCAACAAGAGTTCACAAAGATCATATTCTTATATCCAGCTCTCCTTTCATAGAATTAACTAAAGATTAGGAATCCAGAATCATTAATGCTTATACTAGCCTTAGATTGAAAATTTAAAGCACATGACTTAAGAATACAAATCAAAATTCAATAGCACTTGTGCGTGTGTAATTCCAAATATGCAGTTAAGACAATTACATCCCTCATTTGTTATTCTAAGTACCTTTCAACCCTGCACCTCTTAGATCAGAGCATTTAAGCATACTAGCTTTTGTCTGCCTTTTTCTTTTGTCCCTTTGGAACTTTTTTTTTCTTCATTTGCACAACCATAATGTTGCACTACCCTTCACCTTTTTACGCAAACCTCAACACGTCTTAGGTGAAGTAGGCCCGGTTACTCAGATCAGGGGCATTTTTCATGGCGTGATCTTTCTATTTCATCATTTCTCTCTTTTTTTTTCAACAATATGCCTATGCATTTTCTTTTCTTTTCTTTTTCTTTTTTTCTATAAAACTTGGCAGAAAGCTTTTTCTTGAAATAGATCTCCTCCTCAAGAAATGTAGAGTATCAGATACAGTTCCCAAAATAACAGAGGGCTTGTCTTATTTTGCTTCATCAGAGTGCATAGTGAATATTTTTTCTAATAGTGCGCATGAACTTTAAAAAGATTCTTATATCAGTTTTCCATGGATAGATCGAACTTAATTTTCCTTCAACCTTTTCTTAGTCTTTTCTAATCCAGAATTACTTTCAATTCAAGCATGAATTAATAAAACTCTGTTGGGGATTTCATCTTTTCACTTTCCTGCAAATTTGCAAAAAATGATATGCAAGAATTCATGCAAAATCCCTACCAGTTTATACTATATGCAATGAAAGTTTTCTGCCCTCTCCCCCCAACTTGAATGACATTGTCCTCAATGACATGTAAAATTGAAATGAAAGAACAATGTAACAATGAAGTTTGATGAGTAGGAAAGAGACAACCTGGCGTGCGAGGCAGAACCTCCTTTGTTGATAATGGTGACAACTTCGTATCCTTGGCTTGAATCTAACAACTAAAACACACTGAAACAAAAGTATCAAATAACAAAAATCTTGGGTTGCCTCCCAGAAGCGTTAAGTTTTCCATCTTCAGCCAGACACATAAAGGCTCACAAATAATTACTCCAAATCACATAAAGCAATTGATTCTTTTGCAGTTAATTGTTCATTCTCCAAGTAAGGTTTTAACCTTTGACCATTGACAGTAAAAATGTGACCATTTTGAGGATTTAAAAGTTTAACAGTTCCATGGTCGAATACTTTAACAATAACAAATGGCCCATCCCATCTGGATTTCAATTTACCAGGGAACAAATGCAGCCTTGAATTAAAAAGTCAAACCTTTTGATTTTCTTGAAAACTCTTTCTGTGAATGTGCTTATCATGAAATGCTTTGGTTTTAACTTTGTAAATCTTCGCATTTTCATAGGCTTCGTTCCTTAGTTCCTCCAGTTCATTCAATTGAAAGGCTCTTTGGTATCCAGCTTGAGTTAAATCAAAATTAACTTACTTAATGGCCCAATAAGCTCTATGTTCCAATTCTACGGGTAAGTGGCAGGCTTTACCAAAGATCAAGCGGTATGGGCACATGCCAATGGGAGTTTTGTATGCAGTTCTATCGGCCCATAATGCATCATCTAGTCTTTCAGACCAGTCTTTTCTATCCGGCCTAACAGTTTTATGCAAAATATTCTTGATCTCCCTATTAGAAACTTCAACCTGACCACTAGTTTGGGGATGATAGGGGGTAGCAAGCTTGTGAGTGATACCATACTTACGAAGCAAAGCTCTAAATTGAAAATGAGTGAAATGAGAACCCCCATCACTAATTATAGCCCTAGGACAACCAACCCGATAAAATATATTCTTCTTCACAAACTTCATAACCACCTTATGGTCATTTGTCCTAGTAGCAATGGCTTCAATCCATTTGGAAACATAATCGACCGCCACCAAGATATATTCATCACCAAATGAAGATGGAAACGGTCACATGAAATCTATTCCCCAAACATCAAAAATTTCAACCACCAAAATGGGATTTAGCGGCATCATATCTTTCTTTGATTTATTGCCCACGGCTTGACATCTCAAACAAGATTTAGAAAATTCATAAGCATCCTTAAATAACGTGTGCCAATAAAATTCACCTTGTAACACTTTTGCCGCTATCTTCTGTCCCGAGAAGTGTCCCCCACAAGCAAGATTATGACAAAAATTCAATACCGATTGTTATTCTTCTTCTGGGACACATCTTCTTATAATCTGATCGGGACCCATATGAAACAATTCCGTGTCCTCCAAAAAATAGTGTTTTACTTTAGAAAAGAAATGATCCTTCTCCTGCTTAGTCCACCCTCCCGGGATCTGACCTACCGCCAGGTAGTTAACAATGTTAGCATACCAAGGAGTTGAAGAATGAGAGATGGAAAGAATCTGCTCATCGGGAAAAGAATCAGACATTGGAGTACTTTCAGGGATCACTATCTTGGATAAATGATCAGCAACTACATTGGCCAACCCCTTCTTGTCTCTAATTTCTAAATCAAACTCTTGTAACAATAGAATCCATCTAATGAGACGGGGCTTAGCATCCTTCTTGGAAAGTAAGTATTTTAAGGCAGAATGATCGGAGTAAACAATAACCTTAGCCCCTAAAAGATATGATCGAAATTTTTCTAGGGCAAACACAATAGCTAGCAGCTCCTTCTCCGTGGTGGTGTAATTCAATTGTGCATCAGTGAGAGTGCGACTCGCGTAGTATATTACCACGGGCTTCTTATCTACCCTTTGTCCTAGGACAGCTCCAACAGCATAGTCCGAGGCATCACACATAATCTCGAAAGGAAGCGACCAATCTGGAGATTGAAGAATCGGAGCTTGAGTAAGGGCCGCTTTCAAGGAATTAAAGGCCTTGAGACAAGAATCATCGAAATGGAATGGAGTATCTTTAGCAAGCAATTGTGTGAGGGGACGAGCAATGGTAGAGAAGTTGTGAATGAATCTTCTATAAAATCCAGCATGGCCAAGAAAGGATCTGATTTGCTTGACAGATATAGGGGGAGGAAGATTGGAAATCAAATCTACTTTGGCTTTATCGACCTCTATTCCCCTTTCCGAAATAATATGGCCTAAAACTATACCTTCTCTCACCATAAAGTGGCTCTTCTCCCAACTTAACACCAAATTAGATTCAATGCACCTTTTCAAAACCTGAGTCAAATTTTCTAAGCACCCCTCAAAAGAATTACCAAACACCGAAAAATCATCCATGAAAACTTCCAAAGTCTCCCCCACCATGTCAGAAAATATCGACATCATACACCTTTGAAAAGTGGCAGGAGCATTGCAAAGCCCGAAAGGCATCCTTCTAAAAGCAAACGTGTCATAGGGGCACGTAAAAGTGGTTTTTTCTTGATCCTCCGGATAGATAGCAACTTGATTATATCCGGAATAACCATCCAAAAAGCAAAAATATTGTTGCCCAGCCAATCTCTCTAGAATTTGATCAACAAACGGGAGTGGAAAATGATCTTTCTTTGTTACTGAATTTAATTTCCTGTAATCAATACAAACCCTCCATCCCGTCTGTAATCGCATCGGCACCTCTTCTCCTTTTTCATTTGTGACCACTGTCAGCCCCGACTTCTTAGGAACCACTTGTGTCGGGCTAACCCATTTGCTATCAGAAATGGGATAAATTATCCCAGCGTCTAACCACTTAACAACTTCCTTCTTCACCACCTCTTTCATATTTGGATTCAGCCGACGTTGCATCTCTCTGCTCGGCTTGGTATTGTCCTCTAAGTAAATATAATGCATGCAAACATCTGGACTTATACCCTTCAAATCTGCCACAGACCATCCTATCGCCCCCCTAAGAACATCTAAAAGTTTAGATTTCTGAGCAGAAGTAAGATTAGAGGCAATGATTACAAGCAAGGTATGATCCGGGCATAGATAAGCATATTTCAACAAGTCCGGCAGAGGCTTAAGTTCCAAAACGGGCGGCTGATCAAAAGATGGAAGAACTGGTTCAGATCTTAATGGAGGAAAAGGCTCTACACTAGAATAAGAAAGAGGTGAATCTTAAAGCAAACTACCCTCTTCAATCACATTCACATTCATATCCGGACCTTCTTCAATCATTTCCTCAAAAATATCAATGACATTACATTCTCCCTCATGATCCGGGTATTGTGAAGCTTTAAAAACATTCAACGAGACCTTCTCTCCTCCAAAGGTAATATCCATCATCCCTGTGGCATAATTAATATTGGCCTTCGCCGTAGCCAAAAATGGGCGTCCCAAAATGATTGGTGTGTGCTTTAACTCTTGGGATGAGGCCATATCTAAGATTAAAAAGTCCACTGGGAAATAGCATTCATGAATTTTCACTATCACATCCTCCAACAAACCCTTTGGTGTCTTAACAGACCGATCCGCTAGTTGAAGGATAATATAAGTGGGCTTCAATTCCCCTAAATCAAATTGCTCATAAATGCAGGTGGGTAACAAATTAACACTAGCTCCAAGATCTAGCAAAGCTTTATCAAATGTCACCCTACCTATATCACATGAAATTAATGGAGCACCAGGGTCCTTCAACTTCTTTGATAAAGAATTCATTAAAACAGCACTAACATCATCAGATAGACGGATCTTCTGTGTTGCCGCCTTCGGCTCCCTTCTTGGTGTACAAAGGTCTTTCAAGAACTTGGCATATGTCGGCACATGTTTAATAGCATCCAAGAGTGGAATATTAATATTGACTTGTTTAAATAATTCCAACATCTCTTCTTGGTGGATCGGTTTCTTTTGAGCTTTTGGCTTTAATGCATCCGGAAAAGGGATCTTAGGAACATATCCTTGCAAACCTTCATCAACCTTGACCTTTCCTTTGTCCATTGTCTTCTCCCCCCCATCCGACTTTTTCTCTTGAACAATGATCGGCTCTTCTTCCTCATTATCACTTTCCTCTTGGATATCTTATCCCGAACTACCACCCACATCCTTAGCCTGATATGGATCATTAAGAACTTTCCCGCTCCTATGGGTAGAGATAGCTTTGGCATTCTCGAATTGAGGAACGACAGGAGGGGGAGGTTGAGGTTGATTGGGCTGATTGGGAGGGGGAAGAATAGGAGCTCTTTGCTGAAAACCCGGAGGTTGTTGATTGCGGGGATTAGCTATGGGTTGACTAGGTAACTGCACAACATCTCTCCTCATATTTCTAGCCGCCAGCTGACCTATTTGACCTTCTAACTTAGCAATTGATTGTTACTGAGAGAGAATAAGTTGTTGAAGTTGGTCGAATTTATCCTCAAAATGAGGCTGAGGGGGTTGAGGAGGCGGTTGTGGACGCCAAAAAATCACGATGATGGTGATGGCGACATTCACGTCTACACATTAGAGCGTGAGTCGAAGACAGAGATGCCGAATAAACCTCATGCCTCGCCCGATCAGGACAAGAACTCACTTGGTGGTCCGCTACCCGCTAAGGAAGCCCCCTAAGCAGAAGATACAGCTACAAGGCTCCGACCGGCCGTGCCGAGAGTTGAATCGAAGAAGAGCCGGGAACTCCGACACAGTCTCAACTTGCACCGAAAGTCACGCAAAGTCTGGGACCGAGTCTCGGAGGCCGCGAACAGAAGATTGTGGAAGCCATGCAACGCAACCGGAACATTATGGGAATGCCAACATTCGTACAAACTGCCTCGACTTCGAAAAGAATCTGTTCGGTGCTTAAAACGGCGCGAAAGGGCCTTAAAGCGGCACGCCTTAAAACGGCGCCACCCCCTTTCTTTATGTTAAAACGGCGCGCCCATTTGTTGCCCTTGGCCATCCGGCGCGCTCCCGTCAAAGAGGCCTCCCCCTTTACACCTTCATACGGCGCCACTAACTTCTCCTTCAAATGTTAGAATGGCGTGGCCCTTCAATGCTTAATCCGGCGCGCCTTCTTGATGTTTAGTCGGCGTGACTACCTTCCCTCGCGCTGTTTTAACTCGACGGCCATCCCATCCGCCAGCCGACACTCTGTTCTGCATAAATGAGATGCACAGAACATTCAATGCCCCTGGTTCTGTCTCAACCTCCGTTCGACAGCACAGAAGCTCAATGGCGAAGCAACCCCCAGCAAACCTATGAACATCCCGTCCTCGGACAAGCAGCATCGTACGGGATGAATCAACGGCATCCAGCACAACGAGTCAACTCCTGACTTCGTTGCGGACGAGGTGGAATTGGCAGGGACGCTCCCAGGCCGGCTGATATATATAGGGCAGCATTGCGAAGCAAAGAGAGGAGGAAGATGATCAAGAGAAGAAGGGAATAGAAGAAGATGATCAAGAGAAGAAGGGAATAGAAGAAGAGAGAAAAGAGAAGAAGGGAACAGAAGAAGAGGGAAAAAGAAAAGAGAGAAGGGAGGAGAAGGAGCTACTGGCATCCGAGAGCTTCACGGTTCTAGGCTGAAGAAAAGAGAAAGAGGTAGGGGGCGAGAGTGAGAGGTGAGTTGGAGGGGGAGAAGCCAATGCTTCCCTCTCCCTCCTCCGTCTAATGCATCTCTCTTTCTCTCCATCGAATGTATTTTCCCTTTTTGTTTGTAACGCCTTCTCTTCTATTTTATCTGTATCAAGTTTCCTTCCCCGTTGTGTGGGTGAATAAAAGAAGAAAAGTCTGCTTTGCAACTCTTGTGTTCTCTATTCCATTCTTTGCTCCGTCTTCTCATTCTCCGGTCATCCCTGGCCCTTGAGGGCTGCCCTTCCATGGCATGACCCACAAAGGTACCCACTGTCGGATGAACATTCATTGCCCTACTGTGGCATAGATTCTGTCTCACCCCGAATATCGTCGTCCATGAGTCATGGTCGCTCTCGTAGGCTGGCCCTCGAGCGTTCCACACTCATACTCGGACTAACAGACTGCCGTGAGGCCGCTCCGCATTTTTGAGAGTTCACCCGGGAGTAATCCGCGTGGTGACTCTTGCTTCTCTCTGGCAAGCCCCGGTCTAGGGGAGGTGCTGCCCGATTTTCGCCAGGGCTAAGAACGCTCAACAACTAGCGAATGAGCTGAACTGATGAAGAACAAACTGAGGCCTCTGTGAGCAAACTGCTGGAGTAAAACATTTAGATGTTCACACTGTTTTCATCATAACAAACGATTAAAGTGGTTAAAGCTCCTGAAACCTCCTTACTACCAGCTTAAATCTATCAACAGAATGAGCAAATCAAACTTTGAATCAAACCCACGGGTGAAAGGAAAGGAAAACGCAGTGACAGAGCTCTGAAACACCCCCATATGGCTATCCCGGCGCGGGTTAAAACGGCGTGGCCACTGTTCCACCGCGCCGCTTCAACACTCCTCACAAAATCCCCCCATCTCTTTCTCTAAACGCTAAAACGGCGCGCCCTCTCATTGCCCTCCATATCCGGCGCGTCCCATTTCTCCCCTATTGAACGTTAAAACGGCGCGCCCCCAATCTCCCCATTCAACATTAAAACGGCGCGCCCATCTCCATCTTACCGAAGCCCAAAAACGGCGCGCCCCCCATTTCTCCCCTATTGAACGTTAAAACGGCGCGCCCCTTTATATGTCAACCCGGCGCCCCTTAACCGGCGCGCCCATCTTATTACAACTTGCTAATACGGCGTGGAAAAAGTAAATTAAAAGAATGAAAAGAAGAAGGAAAGCTATTGAAATTAATGAATAAACAAGAGAATAAGGGCTAAATCAGTAAACAAAGTAGAATGGGAATAAACCACTTAATTCAATGATCGGAACGACGGCAATAGCATGATCCCCTCATAATTAAATTTTGTTCCGGGGGCGCTGCCCCCTTGACCCCCGCGACCTGACCGCGCAGGTCGATCCGCGTGTGAGGGCGCACGTTAGTAAGCTCGGGCTATGCACTTAATAATCCACTCCCTCGGACTGGGTGCGAAGAGAAAACCGACGACGCCTTATGATATCGGACGTGGTTCACGGAATTCCCGGCATGGCCATAGTTCGAAATCATTTCCGGCCAACAGTCTATCAATTTGACCCGTTTCTACCGGGATCCAATCCCGTATTCTCATTAAACTTGCCTTGTTCGTGGCAAACATTCACGCGATTTTGTCACCGTCTTTTATACTACAGGCACGGAGCTTCGTCCGAACATGAAGTGGCCCATGAATGGCCGACATAGTCTGAACATTCACGTCCCGAGACGGGTTTCTAGCATAGTTCATCTTTCACTATCCTCCTGCATTATTAGTATTCTCTTTAGGCCGTAGGGCCCTTATTCTCGGCAATCAATCAAGGGTGTTCCCCCGTATGGGGGATGTAAATAACGCCGTGACCTTTATGGCACGGTGGGTTTCGGTCCCGACACGAACCACACAATCGTCTGACCGAGTCAGATCAAGCGCACCATGGGCTTCCATGAAGCCCGAATAAATCGTCACTTTGTGACTGGCACGCCCACGCACTTAATAAACGCCAATAAACAAATAAACAACGATTTTATTAAATAAAAAGTGCGTCCACAGCGGTTGATAAGGAGCTTAAAATGGGGCTTGATGTTGATAACGATGTGATGGAAATTGATTATATTGGCCCTGGAATGATGAAGCTTGTTGATATGGGGCCTGATCATGATGGAACGATGGTTGCTGAAATGGAAGTTGTTGTTGTTGATTATGTTGAAAAGGATTTTGAAGATGTTGGTGAGACTGGTTTGGAACTTGAAAAGATTGTTTTGGATTTGAGGGATTGACTTGAGTGGATGAACTCACTTGAGATTTCCAAGAAAAATTCGGGTGATTTCTCCAGCCCGGGTTGTAAGTATTGGAATATGGATCATAATTAGGCTTGGAGACTCCCTGAGTAGCAAAGACTTGTTCTTGGATAAATGGGGGAAGTTGGGCCGCCGTAGGGCAATCAATGACAGCATGATTTGGGCTAGAATATAAAGCACAAAGTTCTTGAAGGTTGGAATCTGAGAAAGGTTGATTTTGTTGGATTGGCGAAAAAGAAGGTTCTTGCTTATTCATGGATAATAATTGATCTAGTTTTTGTGCTACCAAATCGACCTTCTCCATCCTTTGCGTCAGCAAGTCCACTTTATTCAACTTTTGAGTAAGCGCATTAATATCCATCATATTCTCCAACTCTCCTTGACTTTTGACTTCATATAGCCCACCCTTCTTGGAAGGTCCAATCATCCTTTCATAAGAAGAAAGTGAAGCATGACTAATAGAATTTTCACTTAACATCTCAAACAAATCATAAGCTTCATCCTCACTTTTACTCATGAAAGCCCCCCCACATGAGGCATCTACCATTTGTCTATAGTTTTCCGTTAATCCCTCATAAAATGCTTGCACAATTTTTCATCTAGATAGGCCATGATGGGGACATTTTCTCAATAGATCTTTCAACCTATCCCAAGCCTCATGAATTTACTCCCCAGAATTTTGTGTAAATCCAGTGATGGCCCTTCTCATGGTATTAGTCCTACCAATGGGGTAGAATTTCTTCAAGAACTCTTTTTGCATCTCTCCCCATGTGTCAATTGTTCTACCCAAGGCTCCCAACCAATATTTTACTTTGTCCTTAAGGGAGAATGGGAAGAGAGTAATCTTAAGGGCATCATTTGAGAAGTTTTGAATTTTGACAGTTGAACATATCTGGAGAAACTCATCGAGATATTTATATGGATCTTCATTAGTATTGTCATAGAAGGATGACAACATCTGGATGGTGCTGGATTTAATCTCATAATGAACTGCCTGATTCTGAGGTGCTTGAATATAGAAGGACGGTTGATATTGATTAGGTATGAAGTAGTCCTTCATTTGCTTAGGAACTTGTTGGTTTCGATTTTGATTTTCCATGAGGTTAGGTTGAAGTTGTGGTCTAGAATGCACTAACCTTTCAACTTCACTAACGGGTCCTATCAAATGAGGGTGGAGGGATCTCCTACCTCGCATGCAATGCAAAAGGGCCCAAAAAGGTAATGATGATTTTTTTTCAAAATACAATGAATCCCTATATGAATGAGTTATGCAAATGCAAGGATTAACTATATGAATGCAAGAATTATGAATTTTTTTATTTTTTATGGAAAACATTCTAAGGGCACTCTAACTCCAAGGTACTTCGTGGTACAACCTGCCCGGTGTCAGTGAGGGAATCCACGGGTGCGGGGACTTATGGAGGTCTTAGAAATGGAATTTCAAGTCCAAACAGACGGAATGCTCAATGGAGTGTCCTTCCAAATCCAAGAGGGGTGTAAAGATCCTAATGCCCTTAAAAAGGGGAAATAGATGAGAAGAGAATTTTTTTTTCAAAAGATGTTGTAAATAAAGAATGAAAAACAAAAAGAACAACTAAGTGCACAAATACATGAGAGTAATGCAAATAAGATGAAGATATGCTAGCATGATGATTTTTTTCTATTTTATGATTTTTTTAGAATTTTTTAGAATTTTTCAGAATTTTTTAGAATTTTTTAGAATTTCACAAAAAAAGACCTTTTCCTACGTATACTGACCTTTTAGCGACGCTTGATTTTCTTAGATTTTTCTAAATTTCTACTTTCTGTGACAGATCTGGGCTTTAGCGACGCTTCCTGTGACAGATTTTTTCCCTTGGAATTTCAGGTCCGAATTTCTTTAGATTTTCTGATTTTCTGATTTTTTTTTTGATTTTTCCTGCAAAATAAAATCAGAAAAATTAAGAAAACTATATACAAATCAAACACAAGGAATTTCCCAACATAAAAATTAATTTCCTCCCCAGCAACGGCGCCAAAAATTGATGCGAACCGACTAGTGTCGTTAAGAAAGCCGTGCCACAATTTTAAAATGTTCACACTCACTCACTTTAAAAGATTGGAAAATCAAATTATATGGTGGTAAGCGGAGTCGATCCCACGAGGAGGAAAAATCCTTATTTTAACAAGTTGAAAAAACACCTTATGCTTTGAAAACTGAATTTTTGAGTGTGATTAATCTAAGGAAAGATAAATTGCATAAAAACTATTTAAAGAATGTGAGAGGGTTTAAGTAGAGAAATTTGGAAGAGATAGAAAGATAAACACAATTTCACAAAGATCAACTTTATTGCGATGAGAGGTGGCAAGTACAATGTATATGAAAACTAAAATTACAACTTGTAAAATAAAAGAAGAGAAAAGAAATTGTAAGCCAATAGGATGAAGAACGCCGTCAACTCCTTACCAAGCCTTGGATGAAGATCGCCTCGCCTTAGATGCCGACGCCGTGAGAGGATCAATTGGAAGAGAATCTGCCAAAGGGATGTGTGGATGAAATGTAGGAGATGGAGATGAAAAGGTGGAGGAAGAAGAATAAAATTAAAACCAAAGCATGTATGTTGTGAAAAGAGAGGAAGAGATGGCTATGATAGGTGATAAAACATAAAACAGTTTTGAAAACAGAGGGTTAGAAGAAGAAGAAATAGATTAAAATATAGAGAGAATTAGACAAAGTGAAAGAAGAGAAAAATGTAGAAGATGAAGAGAGGAAGAAGATTGATGAAGAACACAAAGACAGAAAATAAGAGGAAGATGGAGAAAAATATGATAGAACAGAGAGTGGTCGCGGATGAATAGTGCAGAACTGAACTTTGGAAAATTGATTGTAATTTGAAAACAGTTGAGAATTTGAAGAAGTGGTAGACGAAGAAATTGAATAACTTTTAAAAACCTACAACTTTCATGAAGAACTCAAAAGCAACAGAAGATCTGAAAGGGAAAAAAATGAGAAATAGCAGAATATTTTAAAACCGGATGAACAGTAAAAACGCATAGACAGATCTTTGGAAAACTAGAAATAACTTTGAAAATTGGAAGAATTAGAGGAAGATGAAGAAGAAGAATTTATAGAAAACTAGAAAATGAAGAACTTTGATGAAGAATATAACTGCAAAAGATGAAAGAAAAAGCTTCAAAATAAATCCCTATGGCAGACCTCCAACCTCCCTCCTACATCATCGGCCATGGCATCTATTTATAGGGTACAGGAGCATCCACGATCGTGGGTTCCCAGTTTGATCCAAAAACCAATTTCCAACAATGCAACTTCATCCATTAGACTCATTTCCATCATTAAAGTCCTCCTTTCCATAAAATGTTGCTTAGATAAGAGCAAAGATGGAAGAACAGTTCGATCGGGAGCCTGCAGTTACCGTTTCTAGTTCAACTTTGAATAGCGACTTAGGTTGGGGCGTCCTTTCTTTAAATGACGTCTTAAGCTGGGGCGTCCTTTCTTGAAGTAGCGTCTCTTCAATCGGGCGTCAGTTTCCTTATTTTCTTATTTGCTATTTTCCTTATTTTTTGTAAAATAAGAATTGACGACTGTTTATATGAGCGTTCTTTCAATGATTAGCGACTACATCTCGGGTGCTAATTCTTTTTTTTCTTTTTCCACTTTCTTTTATCAACTGAATTGACGCCCTTGGAGCTGTCGCTTCTTACAGAATAAGCACCCTTGACGATGTCATTAATTAAATAGCGCCTTATCTAGGTCACTGTTTCCTGAAAATTAAAATATCAATCTATTCAATTCTAAAATAATTATGCCAATATTTAAATATTTCTCACATGGTCTTTTAAGCTCAAAAAGATGATAAAATGCATGAAGACTCAAATAATGTGTGAGAAAATAATTAATGCTCATGTTGCACAAATATACTCAAATAATGCTCAAAGATGATGGATGTGATGTAAAATATGATGTAAAATATAGCACTTATCAAGAGGCAATTGAGAGGGGGGTGAATTGATTGTCCACCCTTTTCACGAAATTTTAGACTTAATTAAATTAAACCACAGAGATGGTAAATAAACCCTATATCAAGCTTGATTAAAATGAATGATTGATAAACAAGCAAGCCCTCACAACTTTCCAGCCCAGAAATATAATCACACGGATAATAATGTACAAGCGGACAGTTAACCAAACTCTTGTTTCACCGACTCACACTCGTAATATGAACGGATAGGAAATATCATTCAACCACATAAAGAACAAATCACGGCACAGTGATTTTTAGGTGGTTCGGACGCACCAAGTGCCGTCCTACGTCCACCCCTCTCACCTCGAAAGGATTTCACTAAAACACGCTGCACGACGGTAGCAACCACCACACACGGGCATGACGGCCCCACACACGTGGGTTCTCGCTCGACGACGAGAAACCCCACACACACTCGGAGCAAGCTCTGAAATCATCTAAAGATGAAAATAAGATGGAAATACAAAGCCCAGTCTAAGAATAGGAATCTAAGCACAAGATATAATAGAAAACATGATCTTCCCCATAAATCCTTAAACAAACTCAGAGATTAAAGAAGGTAGCACTAGAATGATGGAACCGAGGGATGGAAGAAGCCGGTGTAGAAGATATGGTGCGCCCGAAGCAGTGGATGATGAGGACGCCGACCGCGGCCTCCCAATCTTGGCTCAGGCTCGTGAGGGACAAACTCGGCGATGCCTTCCTTCTCCTCCAGCAGAGTGCAAAGCCTTTCCTCTCCTGCAAGAAGATAAGAACATTAGAAACTCTCTCGGTGTTCTCCCTATCGGAACAAGGGCGGCGATATATACAAGAGGGAAAACATTACATGAGGACATACAAGCCCGTCCCAATCCCTCTTCTAAACACATACAATAGATGGTGGACGCCCTAAGGGTAGTATGGTAAACAAGCAACCCAATTGGATCTATATTAAGTGGGTTCGAAAAAGATCTAGAAAAATCGATCGGAACGCTCAGAAAAAGTGTCGACTCATAGAGCCGACTCTTTTTCACGAGTGTTCTGCCAGAACACATAAAAACAACACAAGTGTTCTGGCCTATGAACAAAGCACATTCGTGGTGAAAAGTGTCGACTCTTGAGGATGACACTTTTTCGGTCGACACTTTTTCACGACGGTTCTGTTTTCACAGATTTAAATTAACTTACCTGAAAGTGTCGACCCATGAGGTCGACACTTTTTCTCGAGTGTTCTGACTTTGCAAGATAACAGAACCCTGGTGAAAGTGTCGACCCCATGGGTCGACACTTTCTGCCAGCATTATAAAACCATAACGCATAGTAGAGAGTGTCCAAATAAGTGTCGACCCCATGGGTCGACACTTTTCCTGACAGATGGAAAAGCTTAATAAAACCGACTAAAACTTCACAATTCATGAAATAAAGTATCAAGATCAATCATTTATGCACTTATAACTCAGACGGTCATGACAAAACTTGATTTCAACCCAAATCAACACATCCACATTGAGATCTAATTAAACAAATATTCTTACCATTTGGCCTTTAAGATTTGAATGTAAACTTCACATTGAACCTGCACTTTTCAAGTTGGCATTTATCTTAAACTCAACCAAAGCAAGTGACATCCTCATACACTTAATTCATTCAATAATGTCAGTGCAAGAAAGCACAAGGTCGGTGCATTGTATGAGAAACCCATTGATTGGGTCGATGCAATTAATTACAGAAACTGTGCAATGAAGCGTAGGGTGCCATGATCAACAAGGCACACATCAATCAAACACTTCAGCAAAATTGAACTTTCTATTCCATCAATAATCACACTTGTTTTCAATGCATTTTGATTAACATTCAACATTCGGATTTTCCTCTTAAACAGAAGTCAAATTGATCATCATTCATTTCATCATTCAAACCCCTCATTCATCAAATATGCTTCAAAGCAAATCATATAAACATAACTCATGACTTTTTCACATAAGATCTTTGTCAAAATAGTTCGGGGCACAACACTCAAGTAGGAATAATAAGATAGATTCATGGAATTTTCCTGAGTCCAAGGGCAGAACCCTTGAGCAAGAATGGATCTACGATAAAATGTACGTAAAATCATGACAAGCAAGAAAGCGTGGGTTCTTGCTCGACGACGAGAAACCCCACACACACTCGGAGCAAGCTCTGAAATCATCTAAAGATGAAAATAAGATGGAAATACAAAGCCCAGTTTGAGAATAGGAATCTAAGCACAAGATATAATAGCAAACATGATCTTCCCGATAAATCCTTAAACAAACTCGGAGATTAAAGAAGGTAGCACTAGAACGATGGAACCGAGGGATGGAAGAAGCCGGTGTATAAGATGTGGTGCGCCCGAAGCAGTGGATGAAGAGGACGCCGACCGCGGCCTCCTGATCTTGGCTCGGGCTCATGAGGGATGAACTCGGCGATGCCTTCTTTCTCCTCTAGCAGAGTGCAAAGCCTTTCCTCTCCTGCAAGAAGATAAGAACGTTAGAAGCTCTCTTGGTGTTCTCCCGATCGGAACAAGGGCGGCGATATATACAAGAGGGAAAACATTACCTGAAGACATACAAGCCCTTCCCAATCCCTCTTCTAAGCACATACAATAGATGGTGGACGCCCTAAGGGTAGTATTGTAAACAAGCAACCCAATCAGATCTATATTAAGTGGGTTCGAAACAGATCCGAAAAAATCGATCGGAACGCTCAGAAAAAGTGTCGACTCATAGAGTCGACTCGTTTTCACGAGTGTTCTGCCAGAACACATAAAAATAACACACGTGAAATAAGTGTCGACTCATTGAGTCGACACTTTTTCCCAAGTGTTCTGGCCTGTGAACAAAGCACATTCGTGGTGAAAAGTGTCGACTCTTGAGGTTGACACTTTTTCACGAAGGTTCTGTTTTCACAGATTTAAATTAACTTACTTGAAAGTGTCGACCCATGAGGTCGACACTTTTTCCCGATTGTTCTGACTTTGCAAGATAACAGAACCCTGGTGAAAGTGTCGACCCCATGGGTCGACACTTTCTGCCAACGTTATAAAACCTTAACGCACAGTAGAGAGTGTCCAAATAAGTGTCGACCCCATGGGTCGACACTTTTCCTGACAGATGGAAAAGCTTAATAAAACCGATTGAAACTTCACAATTCATGAAACAAAGTATCAAGATCAATCATTTATGCACTTATAACTCAGGCGGTCATGACAAAACTTGATTTCAACCCAAATCAATCCATCCACATTGAAATCCAATTAAACAAATATTCTTACCATTTGGCCTTTAAGATTTGAATGTAAACTTCACATTGAACCTGCACTTTTCAAGTTGGCATTCATCTTAAACTCAACCAAAGCAAGTGACATCCTCATACACTTAATTCATTCAACAATGTCAGTGCAAGAATGCACAAGGTCGGTGCATTGTATGAGAAACCCATTGATTGGGTCGATGCAATTAATTACAGAAACTATGCAATGAAGCATAGGGTGCCATGATCAACAAGGCACACATCAATCAAACACTTCAGTAAAACTGAACTTTCTATTCCATCAATAATCACACTTGTTTTCAATGCATTTTGATCAACATTCAACATTCGGATTTTCCTCTTAAATAGAACTCAAATTAATCATCATTTATTTCATCATTCAAACCCCTCATTCATCAAATATGCTACAAAGCAAATCATATAAACTTAACACATGACTTTTTCACACAAGATCTTCGTCAAAACAGTTCGGGGCACAATAATCTCCCCCTTTTTGACGGAGATAAAACCATTGAAAAATCAGTAAGATTTGCATGAAAGATAACATCCCTTGAGCCAAAACATGCATTTTGTCATGCATACTAGATGCATGAATTCCATTCAAAATTTCCATTCAAAATTACAGAAGCAACATGCCACCATCAAATATTTAACTCTCCCTTTTTGTCAAAGAGACAAGCAACCATCAAAGTTTCAAAGTTTGTAATGTGTATGCAATGTATGCAAAACTTAACTTATTTCTCCCCCTTTTTGTCAGAGTCAAACAGGGGATTATGAGAAACATGGAAGCAAAACCGGATATCCACAGTTGACTCAATGAAATGCATATGAAAAGCATGGAATGAGCAGTCAAGCACATATGCATTCATTATTCTATAAAATAGCAAGCATGTTCTCTATGAACAGGTTAAGAAATATGCTATAGACTGAGAACATGAGTTTCATGAGTAATAGTAAAACGGTAGTGCTTACAAGAAATGGTACTGCAAGACTCATGAAATATGACTGATTCAAGATGTACATTCGTACAATCACTCCCTAGATGTATATGTGAAGTATGAGCAATGAAATCTTGATAGTATGGATTTTTAGATTTTCTAAAGAATACAAGTAGGAACTTTTCCTCTCTACACTTCCATACACCGTGCTTGACTTTTGGTAGCTTCGCACAACCCCAAAATTATTTTTCATTTTTCAACGAAGATGACTAACCATTTGACACGAGTCATGCCCTTTGTTTCAGGGGTATTTCCCGGATACTCGGTATCGTCACTTATGATTATGTGGATAGGACACTTTTTAATGCGAGTTTCCTCCTTTATTTCAAGGGAGATTCCCAATTTACTCGATGTCAAATCACACTTATTGACATTTTTGATGGGGCTGATAGCTTTTTCCTCACAAGTCACATGATTTCTATGTAGGGGATCTAGAGCCCTTAAATGTGTTGGGTGGAATAAGTGAAATCATTATTAGTTAGAATCATTAACTCAAACATGCAAATTGTGTGAGAGATTGCATAGAATATAAGAGATGAATTAGCCTATTCATTGTGATGTCTCCCCCTAAGTGTATGCACTATTATAACAAAAATCTCCCCCTTAATATGTGCCATGTAACAACATGTCTATGTCAAAGTATTTTTATTTAGCAAGGGTGTAAGGTCATAGGAGATATCAAAATTGAAAGGTGTGTAATCTATATACACTCAAGCAAGATGTCAAAATGGTATTTTCAAGCAAGTTGATTATCGGTACGTGGCGGAGAACGTAGGTCCGAAGACCATACTCACGCATAATGAAAGCTTCTAGGTGGACTTAATCCACCTTTCCACTGACGTCATTTTATATATCGGTGAATCATGGTATTCATGCACACGAATATGAAGTGTATGCGTTTATGTACATGCGGATGTGAGAAGATAAAAATATATATGAGAGCCAAATTGTTATTCACTGTGATATGCACAAAAAGCAAGATTTGAAGTGTATATGCTATGGAAAAACATCTTATGTGCAAAAGATAAAACAATATGAACAATTTCTTTATGAGAAAGTGTAAAAAGTATATGTACAAAGCAACTCAAAAGGATTTAAGTCTCTAACCTACACACTCCTAATTCTCTCCTAAGAAAACAAAACTGATCAGAATTTAAAGGTTTTGTAAAAATATCTGCAAGTTGGTTCTTTGTATCAACAAAAACTAGCTCAAAATCACCTTTATTAATATGATCTCTTATGAAGTGATGCCTAACTTCAATGTGTTTGGTATGAGAATGTTGGACAGGGTTTTTGGACAGATTGATTGCAGACGTGTTATCACACATAATAGGAGTGTTTTTCAAATAAAAACTAAAATCAAGCAATTGATGTTGGATCCAAAGCACTTGAGCCGCACAACTACCGGCATCAACATATTCAGCTTCGGCAGTTGATAAAACCACACAATGTTGTTTCTTTGAGGCCCATGAAACCATGCAGCCCCCTAGAAACTGACAGTGACCGCTTGTAATTTTACGATCCATTTTACATCCAGCATAATCAGAATCAGTGAAAACATGTAAATCAAATGAATTATTCTTTCGATACCACAAACCAAGGTCAAGTGTACCATTCAAATGCCTGAAGATTCTTTTCACAGTCGACAAATGAGAATCCCTGGGACAAGATTGATATCTTGCACAGAGACAGACACTAAAATGGAGGTCAGTCCTACAAGCAGTCAGATATAGCAATGAACCAATCATACCCCTAAAAAGTTTTTGATCGACTTTGTTACCTTTTTCTTCTTCCATTTTCTGTGAGATGGACATGGGTGTAGCAAACGATTTAACAGTCTCCAGTTGGAATTTGTTGACGATCTCTTGTGTGTACTTCTTCTGGTTGATGAAGATGCCATCGTCCAATTATTTTATTTGCAATCCCAAGAAGAAGTTGAGCTCGCCCATCAAGCTCATCTCGAACTCTCCCTGCATGAGTTGGGCAAATTCATCATTCATCTTCAAATTAGAGGCTCCAAAAAATATATCATCTACATAAACTTGAACAATTAAGGAATGTTCATCACAATTTTTTGTAAACAACGTCCGATCTATATTACCTCGTTTGAAGCCATTATCAATAAGAAATGAACTTAAACGGTCATACCATGCCCGGGGAGCCTGTTTTAATCCATACAGTGCCTTATCCAATCTGTAGACGTGGTCCGGAAATGTTTCATCCTCGAAGCCCGGTGGTTGTTCCACATACACTTCTTCCTTGATAATCTCGTTGAGGAAGGCACTCTTCACGTCCATTTGAAATAGCTTGATGTTCATGTGACAAGCATAAGCAAGTAAGATTCTTGCGGCTTCTAATCTAGCCACATGAGTGAAAGATTCATCAAAATCAATACCTAATTCTTGAGAGTAGCTCTTGGCTACTAAGCTTGCCTTATTCCTCACAACCACCCCATCTTCACTAAGTTTGTTTAGGAAAAGCCACTTAGTTTCGATTATAGGATGGTTATCTGGCCGGGGCACGACGAACCACACCCGATTCCTTTGGAATTGGTGTAGTTGTTCTTGTATGTCGAGAACTCAAGAATTGTCATTCAAAGCATCATCTAAAGACTTAGGCTTAATACTAGAAAGTAAAGCTAAGTTATCGTGAATTTCAACTTCCCTCATTGAAGCCCGTGTTCTAATTCCTTCATCCACACCGCCGATCACATTATCCAATGGATGGTCCTTGTGCGTGGTCCATTGGTATGGAAGGGTCAGATGCACTTGATCTTCTTGTTGTGCTTCCTCCTCTTGCTTACTTTCTTTATCTTGATTTTCTACCTCACCTTGTTTGCTCGACTCTCCCTTTTCAATTTCATTCTCACCTGTAACAATAAAATGATCATTATCATTCGACTTCCTCATAGTATATTCATCAACAACAACATACGGACTCTCCTCGACAACAAGTGTCCTAGTGTTATAAACACGGGAAGCTCTAGAGAATAGAGAATACCTGAGGAAAATCCCTTTATCACTCTTCGCATCAAATTTTTCAAGATTGTCTTTACCATTGTTCAAAATGTAACAAATAGATCCAAATGGCCTAAAATGTGATATGTTGGATTTCTTACCTTTACACAGCTCGTAAGGAGTTTTCTTAATGATCGGTCTTACCATTGCTCGATTTGTGATGTAGCAGGCAGTGTTCACTGCCTCTGCCCATAAGTACCGTGGAAGACCGTTCTCCGCAAGCATGGTACACGCCATCTCCACGAGCGTCCTATTTTTCCTCTCGACCACACCGTTCTGTTGCGGGGTTCTTGGTGAAGAGAATTGATGCTCGTACCCCTGCTTCCTGCAAAATGCATCAAACTCATGATTTTCAAATTCTTTTCCATGGTCACTTTGAATTTTCGGAATTGAATATCCTTTTTCATTCTGAACTCGAGCATAAAAATCAATGAATTCATTGCATGCATCACTTTTGTTAGCTAGATACAAAACCCATGCATATCGTGAGAAATCATCGACAATCACGAAATCATAAAGCTTCCCTCCAAGACTCCGAGTCCTGGTGGGACCAAACAAATCCAGATGCAACAATTGAAGGGGTTTTTCTGTTGAAATAATATTTTTGCATTTAAAAGAAGTTGTGGTTTATTTTTCTTTATTACATGCTTCACAAATTTTTGATGTTTCAAAATTTAAACTAGGAAGACCTCTAACTAAATCATGACGATTCAGCTTTCTAATGACATTAAGACTGGCATGCCCAAGACGGCGATGCCACAACCAGACATCTTCAGCTTTGTTAGCAACTAAACATAATTTTTCAGAAGCAATTTCATCAATGTCAACCTGGTAAGTATTGTTACTCCTCACTCCTATGAATTTGACTTCAAGAGACTTAGCACCAACAATAGTGCTGTGAGAAGACTCAAAAATAACATTGTGACCCTTGTCACAGAGTTGACTTATACTAAGAAAGTTATGGCGAAGACCTCTAACAAGTGACACATCTTCAATGCAATGGTTGAGATCCTTACCAATTCTCCCAATTCCGATTATCTTACCTCTGTCCTGTCCACCAAAAATTACTGTACTGCCATTTTTCTCTGCAAGGTCTGCAAAAAGTTATTTATTCCCCGTCATGTGCCTGGAGCATCCGCTGTCCAAGTACCATTTATTCTCTGCCGCCTTCATGCAGACCTGCACGAATAAGCAACCACACTCATTTTGATTTGGGTACCCAAGCGAGCTTGGGTCCCGTGATGTTAGCATTTCCAAAAGATTGATATTATTTACTGAAAAATATGTCATCATCATATTGCATTAATTGGCATATGTACATGTCATGCCCTATCTTCCCACAGTAAAAATAAGTGGGGATCTTCCTACCAAAATTTCTTCTATTATTTACATTCCTAAAAGTGGAGGGGAAACTAGAATTAACAGTTGATGTAGCACGGTGCGTGTGTGAACATTCTCCATGATGAAATGAACTTTTAACAGCATAGTGAAAATGATTTTTGTTGCCATGCATGAAATTTCAATTCTTCACAAATTGTTTTTCTTTTCCTTTCAACATCTTCTCACTTCCATTCTTCACTTTTTCAATTTCACTTATAAGACTTCCATTTTTGCTGTTCAATTTTTCTTTCACTTTCTCACATTCAATCAGCTTAACATTCAATTCTTCTAACTCCTTTTTCAATAAGTCATGCCTTTCTTGAATTTCATTTTTGATTTTAAAAGCATTGTTCTTTTATACTTCGAGACATGCAATTTAATCTTCAAACAAAACCAATTTTGATTCCAAAACCTCATTTGCATTTTTAAAATTTTTAACTTGCATGTCAAGCATATTACATTTCTCACATGAATTGGATGAATGCAAGATTTCATGGATCTTCTTTTTCAAGATTTTATTCTCATTTTTCATTCTTTAGTACTTTTCACCTAATTCCTCATAGACAAGCTCCCATTGTTCATTAGTGATAAGCTCTGAATCAGAGATTACCTGTTCCTAATCGCTCCTGGCCATAAGGCACATGTCCTTCACCAATTCCTCAATGTCTTGTTCATCATCGGACGTGGACTCATCCTCGTCCTCGTCGCACCACGTGGCCTTCATCGCTTTGGGCTTCTTGCCCTTCACCATCCTTCCTTTCTTCTTTTACAGCTCGGAGCATTCACCTTGTATGTGCCCCATCTTCTTAAATTCATAGCACATCACTTCAGCCGCTTTTGATGGTTCATTTCTTTGCTTCGGCTGCCTCTTTCCATTCTTGAATTTTTCGCCAAATCATCTTCTTTGGCACAAGAACTGTCGTACTCTTCTTGTTAACATGGCAACCTCTTCATCGTCGGTGGTTCCCATAGAATCCTCTTGGCTTGAAATTGTTTCCGGGTAAGCTTTCAATGCAACAGACTTTTTCTTCTTTGTGTCCTCTTCCGTTCTCTTAATGTTAATCTCATAGGCCATCTACGACCCTATGAGTGCATCCACGGTGAGGGTAGACAAATCTTTAGAATCCTCTATCACAGTCGCCTTGGTGTGCCAGCTTGGTAATAGGGACCTCTACACTTTCCTTACCAAATCAGTGTCCTTGAACTCTCTTCCGAGTGACTTCAATCCATTTGTGATCTCCATGAGACGTGCGAACTGTTAGAATGTAAGGCCCGGATACAGAGGGGGGGTGAATGTATCCCTCTACAAATATGGCCTAATTAAAACTCTAATGCTCAGTAATGCGGAATTAAAACTGTTGCAGAAATAGCCTAAGGAACCTTAGAAGGATCAAAGCAAGACAGCAACTCAAGAAGCCCTCAAACGATCCTAAGCAAGCATCTAATGCACAGCCATTAAGTGAACATATAAGAAACTGAATTAACCTCTAGGATATAGATAATCAATTAAATCACGGTCCGAGCATGCATCTAACGAAAGTAGGAAATCAGACAAACCACTGCACAATGATTTTAGGTGGTTCGGTCAACAGACCTACGTCCACCCCTCACTCCAAACCAGAGTGAGGCTTCCACTAGTAACAATAGCACAGCAGACTCAGTCTGCAACAAATGCTGCCAAACAGTTTGACCAGGGGAACAACCTTCCCTCTTCCTCCCAACCGGAGGGACACCCAAAGTGACTCCCAGCCACTTGGAAACCAGAGACACAGAGGGAAGCACAACCGGAGATAAATCTCCCTTCCTCCAACCCGGAGGGAAACAACCGATGACACCCTGTCAAAGGCAACCAGAGACGCAGGTCTCTCTTCCTCCACACCGGAGGGAACCAACTACAAGTAGCACCCAGCTACTTGCGAACCGAAGACACAAGATCTCCCTTCTCCTGAGTCCACAGGAGGAATCCGATCCCCAACAGGGCAATCGGAAGAACAACAAGTGAATAGTTCAAAAGAAAATCAAAACCCAGCAACAGAAAGATGAAAAGATAAAATCAAATGTGGCTCTCGCAGGAGCTAGATGGCCTGGATTTGATCCACGGTCCAGCAGGAACTTCTTCTACTGCTTCTCTCTTTCTCCCAGCACGAACTCTCTTTTCTTCTTCTTCTTCTTTCTTACTTCTTCTTCTTCTCATAACTTCTGCCTTCACCTTCTTCTCACTCTCTGTATCTCACTGTCTCTCTTTCTTTTTCTTCTTCTGCTCTCTCGATCTAGCTCTAATCCTTCTCTATCTCTTCTTTCTCTTCTGCACCTCTTCTTCTTTTCTGGCTGCTTCTCCTTCAGTCACCCTCTGCTCTCCTCTCTTCAGAGGAAGAAGACACATATTTATAGCAGCAGCAGATTAGGGCAGCGTGTGCTCTCCACGATTCCCGCCCAAAAGCTTCAGTCCACGTGGAGGCTCCTCTGCATCTCGGATCACGTGCCCACTCTGCATAGGCTTCACGATCAGTACCTGTCACACAGTCATAGGAGATTAATCAAAAGGATAGAATGTATAGACATTAGAACAGCAAAAGGTGCACTATACAGAAAATGACACGAGGTACATAAGATGACTACAGCACGAGATAAACATAAAATGACACGAAGTACGTACAGTAACAAGGCTAACACTACAAAGAGAACGACACGAGGTCAGATGAGAACAACACGAGGTAAGAGAGAACGACACGAGATAAAACGGTAGTAAAACACGCGATCAGAGAAAACCTGGACGAGGTTAGAACGAAACAACACGAACTAACCAACGGCAACAAAAGATGACACGAAGTGAAACAACACTTGAAAACATAAGAAAAACAACTCGAGCACAAAATAGCTCGAATGAATGACTCGAAGACGAGGCGACACGGGCTGACCACGACACGAAGACAAAAGAGCAAACATAGAGGACTGACTCGAGATGAGCAACTAAGTGCTAACGACACGAGGTTCATACAGAAGCAACTCGAAGTTCATCAGAACAATTCGAGCTACTTCAGAAGAATCAGCACAAAGTCAATCAGCACACAACTTAACACAACACGAGGTACGAAAGGACAACACGGCGTGTTGAAAACACAAACAGTACTAAAACTAAAACGACACGAGGTAAGAAAGAAATAACACGGACATAAACACAAGAATAACACGAAGTATGACAGAAACAGTACGGACATACAATGTACTACCTCATAGCAGATTTCCTGTTAATCAATATGCATCAGACGACTGTGTATGGACTTGAAAACCCTTAGCCAATGTATAGACTTCAAAACAGATGCTAAGGCCAAGAGGAGTGTATAGACTTTCACGATGTATGGACTTGATGATCTTCAAAGCACAGTGTCCAGACTTTGCCACTGTATGGACTTGAAGAAACAGTGCAACGTATGGACTTGATCTCAAGAAATGTAAGCGATGTACACACTTAGCCAATGTGTAGACTTTGCCTTAGATGCTAAATGAGACGCTAAAGTCCGTATAGACTTAGCCTAAGACAATGTATGAACATATCAGCAGAGAAGCAATGCACAGAACAGAAATCAAGAACAGAAATCAAGCACAAGCCAATATATCACAGCATGACTCAAGCATACACATGCGTTCTTCACAATTCAGACATGGCACACTCATGCAATCTCCCACAGAATAGATCAGACATATTCAAGATAAAGTGGTGACTCAATTATGTTGCTATCATTAAAACACCACATCATCAACAAAGCACAAGGGGCATAACAATCTCCCCCTTTTTGATGATGGCAACATAATGAGTCACACTGACTCATCAAACTATTCTCCCCCTTTGACAGAATCAAAAAGAAGGGAAATGGTTTGATAGTTCTAAAAAAAATGAAGATCTCCCTTATGACAATGAAACAACTCTCCCCCTATCAACATGCATGATTGACTACTCTCCCCTTAGAAGTGAATAAACCAGAACTCCCCTGAAGCACAAGAATGGACTCTGGTTATCCAATAAATCAATCTGAAATCAGCCATTACAAAGAATCTGAATTCTGGTGTAAATATCACAGAATCAGAACTTATTACAGAACAAGATGGAAGATTCCAACAGTGTGGAGAGAAATGCATCTCAGGAATCAATCTGAAATCCACCACCATAAGGATTCTGAAGTTCAGAAGGCTGCAAGTGAACAAGATAATAATGGGAGTGGCACCTCACATTTGTATGGTCAGAAAAAAATGCAGATGGAATCAGTCAACTGATAAGAGAGAAGTTCACTTTGTTGATCATGCAAGAATCTGATCATGAGGGATTTGAATGCATACATCACTTCAATAAGTCTTAAAAGATGTAGACTCTTCTATCATAAAGAATTATGAAGTGGCAACTTAATCAATCTGATTTAATTTTGATGTATACCAACTTTGCCAAATTAAACTCAATGCTCATATCTGAATCCAAGTTTTAATAAAAGTGAACCAAATAGTCAGAAAAATACTCAAAAATAATCATCTTTTATCTTACACATATGATCTCAATTGCTCCTTTGAAAAAAAACACAGGTTAGTACTGAAATTAAACATTTTTTCAAGAACATGAGTTGACAGATTTTTCAAGATAATTTTATTTGAAGCACATTATATTTTTTCTGAGTAATTTAAGTTGATCAACACCTTTTTACATGAGACACAACAAGTCTTAGTTGAAGTGACCCAGTTACTCAGTGTGATAACTGGCATTGCCTCTCACTTTGAGAGCAGAGTTAGCAATATGAGTGTCTTTTTACATGAGAAGACACCTTTATCAGAGGCCAGACTCCCCAGCTACTCAACACAAATAAGCTATTGCTCTGTCAGGTTTTGTTTCACTAAATTTTTATCAGAGATAACTGTGGCACCTCATGACATGAGTTACTTTATTTCATTGATAAAGAACTCAGTTTCTCAGTGACCGAGTCATTGCTCTGAATTCACAATTTTTTATTTAGTCAACTTTTTCAAGTTAATATTTAACCAAACCACTCACTCCATGTATCTCTACCAAAGTAGCCTAGATTTCAAATTTCAGATATCAGATGAGAGACTTTAAGGATTACATGACACAAGAGGTTAAAGTTTATTAAACCTCATCAACAGATATTTTCAATTCATTTAATTACAAAGCTAAGAATACATTAATCTTATATCAGTCTGATTCAGTGAAAATTCTTAAATCCATATGATAGGAGTTTCTGCCAAAATCTCAGACTGAATTGCATGACATGTAGCCTAAGTTCCTCAGATCAGAACAATAAATTTAGCTGACCAACAACTCAATAATGGAGCCAAAATAGTCACACCAGCTAAGAGGTATATGAAGGAAGAGTACAAGCTGGTGGAAGAGTAAATCAACAATAGAGAAGAGCATCATAAGAGATTTTTATCATCAGACAGGAGCTGAGTCTGGAATACAGACTGATCAGCTATTTTAGAGCTATCAGCAGAGAATACAGTTGAATAGCGCATAGTCAAGAGAATGAATCAGGTTACTTAAACAAAAGGAGTTCATGAGGTGAAGAAGATATGAAATAGGAATGCTCCCCCTGTCTAAGTGCAGTGAATTTCTTTTTATATTTTTCAAAATTTTATGATATGCACTATCCTACATATGCAGTATGCAACAATTCTAACAAGGAGAGCATGATGATCAATCAACAACAAACTAGCTCCCCCTGACAAAATGCATGATGTGTAATGAATCATTTCTTTTCGAATTTTATTTTCTTCAAATTTATGATATGCAATACACTGCTCTATATGAGAACTAGACCCATGGTACTAGGCGGAGGACTCGGTCCAAGGACCACCTCACACATGGCAGTAGCATCCAGACAACTCCATATGCCCTTCAGCACTGTTCCATTTAATATATCATGATGGTCATGCAAATGTCATATGCAGTGCAAAGCAATCTCATTTGTTTAGTGCAAACAACAGCATGAGAAGAACATCAAAAATCAATCAAGCAAGCAAAACAACAATCTCAGATAATGAAATTGAAACAGATTTCAGAACTGACCTGAATTGAGTCCTGGGGTTTTCTTTTTGAGTGCCTTGGTTAACCCTTTTTATTTCTCCCTCCAAGGCACACCTGCAAAGTATTTGATCATCTTGATCCTGCAGGGACCCAAGCAGCTTTGGGTCCTGCGTTAGCCCTGACAGGTTTTCTAAACATTTTCATTGCAACATTATCATCAAATTTCATCAGTGAACAGTCATCCATAGAATGTCCAAATTTTCCACAGTATCTACATGAAATGGCTGGTGTTTTATTCTTATGATGCATATTGACAGCAGGGTGATGTTTATAAACATGTTCATAAGAATTTCTGTTATATGCATGAGCAGTTTGATGCTTGTTCTTAACCATCCAACATTCAGCAGATTTATGGCCTGGCTTCCCACAGTTATAGCATGAAATTTTCATAAAAGGTTTTGCAGGGAATTTGACAAAATGGGGTTTAACATAGTTCTTTTGAACATACCAACAGTCCTTGACTGTATGCCCATTTTTCCCACAGTGGGAGCAAGCAAAAGAATTTCTTCTATGAAAAATATTTTTACCCCAAGTAGATCTAAACCAGCACTCAGCAGCCTTGTGCCCAGGCTTATTGCAGTTGAAGCACACAATGTGCTGAGTAGAATTGTGTTTAGATCCATATGGATCATGAACGTGCATGGAAGACCTGGCTTGTAGTTTGTTGTCTTCTTTCATGATAAAACAATCATTCATGAGATGACCATGTTTCCCACAATAATAACATGAAGCATCAGGCTTCCTAGCAACATGGTTTCTATCAAAAGAGTTTCTAGAATGTAAAGTTCTACTAGCATGCTCATCCTTTAACATCAATCCACAATCCTCCAATATGTGACCTCCTTTCCCACAATAATAACATGAACCCTTTTTAATGTGAGTGTGTGAGAGATCATGTGAATTGTGTGTAGCCTTCTTTATAGTAACATGAGTGTCTTTATCCTTCTTCTGTGAAGTTTCATCCTTTTTCAGTTTTTGATTTTGTTCCACAGTTTTGGGTTTTACAGTGGATTTTTATGCAGTGAATTTGAAAACAGAAGGAGCAGAGGTTGTGTTCTGATTGGTGGCTTTGACAAAAATAGTAGATGTTTCATTCCCATTACTCTTTTTCTTTGTCGGACTATAGCCCAGTCCCTTTCTCTCAAAGTTATCACTCTTTCCAAGAAGCTTATTCAGATTGTCCTTACCTTTGACAAATTTTGATAGAGAATCTTTCAAATCTTTAATCTCAAAATTCAAATCAGCAATTTTAGCTTCATATTTGGACAAATCTGTTTCACAGGAAATTACTTGTTGATGCAAGGCATCATTCAGACTTTTGAGTTTTTCTACTTCATGTTTTAATTCTATTTCCTTGTCAGCTTCAGATAAGGACTTGTAAAGATCATCAACTTCTTGTTGAAGGGATGTGATAGTAAGCTCATATCCAGCTATTTTCTGTTCACTGCAACTGACATTTCCATTTAACATTAAGTTGATGGTTTTTAGACTCTCAATTTCTTGTTCAGCATTCATCAACCTATCAGAATTATCCACACTCACACACTTGCCTTTTTCCATTGTTATTAGCCTATCTGTCAATTGGGTGTTTAGATGTTTCAACTCATTGATTTCCTCTTGCAGTTTACCATTCTGCTCTAGGAGATCAGCATCAACCACCCATTCATCTGAGAGAGACTGACATTCATGAAACATTTCCTGTTATTTTTCAGAATCTTTCTGTAATTCTATGTTTACAGATTTTATGGCATTAAGCTTTTCAATCAGCAATTTGTTCTCCTGTCTAAGTTTCTCTGATTTTTCAACATTTTTATTGGAGAACTCTTTAAGAGAGTCATTTTCAGATTTCAGCTTGTTTAATCCAGACTTAACACATTCAATTTCTTTCAGCAAATCCTTGCTCTGAACAGAATCATGACTAGCTAGACTAAGCTTCTTTTCAAGTCCAGAGATTTCTTTCACATGATCTTGATTCTCAGTTTTCAATAAAGAAATTTGTTTCTTCAACATTAGAGAATCAGACATACAGGCATCATGAATATTTTTCAATTCAACACACTTTCTACAAGAAGAACTTGAACTATCTAAACCAGTACCCTTCTTCAATTTTTTATACTGTTTTCTTAACAGTTCATGAGATTCAAATAATTCAGCATATGCATTCTCCCAATCTTCTAGAGAAAAATTCTCGAAGAGATTTACCTCATCATCATCATCTTCAGTCTGACTGCTGCCTTGATTGCTGCCAATTGGATTACTTCTGTTAGCCATCATGCAGTTGTCCTCGTTTACCCTGTGAAATTGCTTCAGCCTATCCAGGATGTCCTTTGCTGAGCTGCAATTATGAAGACAAGACCATAAGGCTCTGTCAGTAGCTGCTTTCAACAGGTTAAAGGCTTTCTGATTTTCTCCATCCTTTGATCTGTGTCTGTCGGTCCATTTGGACACTTTTGTTGGTAAGGTGTGAGGACCTTGTGAAATTAATTTCCACAAATCAGGATTAGCAGAATTTACATAGGCATGTAAAGCAGTGTACCACTGACTGAAACCAGAACCATTAAAGACGGGTGGTAAAGCCATTGAAACACAAATAGCGAATAAGTTCAAGGCAACAGGAACAATTATGCACTAAAAACAAATTAGCACTTAAGACAGCAAGATCGAATCTGCAGGTCGCTGGACCTTGTATGCAGACACCGCTCTGATACCAATTGTTAGAATGTAAGGCCCAGATACAGAGGGGGGGTGAATGTATCCCTCTACAAATATGGCCTAATTAAAACTCTAATGCTCAGTAATGCGGAATTAAAACTGTTGCAGAAATAGCCTAAGGAACCTTAGAAGGATCAAAGCAAGACAGCAACTCAAGAAGCCCTCAAACGATCCTAAGCAAGCATCTAATGCGTAGCCATTAAGTGAACATATAAGAAACTGAATTAACCTCTAGGATATAGATATTCAATTAAATCACGGTCCTAGCATGCATCTAGCGGAAGTAGGAAATCAGACAAACCACTGCACAATGATTTTAGGTGGTTCGGTCAACAGACCTACGTCCACCCCTCACTCCAAACCAGAGTGAGGCTTCCACTAGTAACACTAGCACAACAGACTCAGTCTGCAACAAAGGCTGCCAAACAGCTTGACCAGGGGAACAACCTTCCCTCTTCCTCCCAACCGGAGGGACACCCAAAGTGACTCCCAGCCACTTGGAAACTAGAGACACACGGTCTCTCTTCCTCCAGACACGGAGGGAACCCCTGGACTTGCTACCCACAAGCCCAGAATCGGAGGAACAAACCTCCCTTCCTCCAAACCGGAGGGGAACCTAGAGACCCAAGTCTCTCTTCCTCTGAACTCCAGAGGGAAGCACAACCGGAGATAAATCTCCCTTCCTCCAACCCGGAGGGAAACAACCGATGACACCCTGTCAAAGGCAACCAGAGACGCAGGTCTCTCTTCCTCCACACCGGAGGGAACCAACTACAAGTAGCACCCAGCTACTTGCGAACCGAAGACACAAGATCTCCCTTCTCCTGAGTCCACAGGAGGAACCCGATCCCCAACAGGGCAATCGGAAGAACAACAAGTGAATAGTTCAAATGAAAATCAAAACCCAGCAACAGAAAGCTGAAAAGATAAAATTAAATGTGGCTCTCGCAGGAGCTGGCTGGCCTGGATTTGATCCACGGTCCAGCAGGAACTTCTTCTACTACTTCTCTCTTTCTCCCAGCACGAACTCTCTTTTCTTCTTCTTCTTCTTTCTTACTTCTTCTTCTTCTCATAACTTCTGCCTTCACCTTCTTCACACTCTCTGTATCTCACTGTCTCTCTTTCTTTTTCTTCTTCTACTCTCTCGATCTAGCTCTGATCCTTCTCTATCTCTTCTTTCTCTTCTGCACGTCTTCTTCTTTTCTGGCTGCTTCTCCTTCAGTCACCCTCTGCTCTCCTCTCTTCAGAGGAAGAAGACACATATTTATAGCAGCAGCAGATTAGGGCAGCGTGTGCTCTCCACGATTCCCACCCAAAAGCTTCAGTCCACGTGGAGGCTCCTCTGCATCTCGGATCACGTGCCAGATGCCAGCCTCGTATCATGTGCCCACTCTGCATAGGCTTCACGATCAGTACCTGTCACACAGTCATAGGAGATTAATCAAAAGGATAGAATGTATAGACATTAGAACAGCAAAAGGTGCACTATACAGAAAATGACACGAGGTACATAACATGACTACAGCACGAGATAAACAGAAAACGACACGAAGTACGTACAGTAACAAGGCTAAAACTACAAAGAGAACGACACGAGGTCAGATGAGAACAACACGAGGTAAGAGAGAATGACACGAGATAAAACGGTAGTAAAACACGCGATCAGAGAAAACCTGGACGAGGTTAGAATGAAACAACACGAACTAACCAATGGCAACAAAAGACGACACGAAGTGAAACAACACTTGAAAACATAAGAAAAACAACTCGAGCACAAAATAGCTCGAATGAATGACTCGAAGACGAGGCGGCACGGGCTGACCACGACACGAAGACAAAAGAGCAAACATAGAGGACTGACTCGAGATGAGCAACTAAGTGCTAACGACACGAGGTTCATACAGAAGCAACTCGAAGTTCATCAGAACAATTCGAGCTGCTTCAGAAGAATCAGCACGAAGTCAATCAACACACAACTTAACACAACACGAGGTACGAAAGGACAACACGGCGTGTTGAAAACACAAACAGTACTAAAACTAAAACGACACGAGGTAAGAAAGAAATAACACGGACATAAACACAAGAATAACATGAAGTATGACAGAAACAGTACGGACATACAATGTACTACCTCATAGCAGATTTCCTGTTAATCAATATGCATCAGACGACTGTGTATGGACTTGAAAACCCTTAGCCAATGTATAGACTTCAAAACAGATGCTAAGGCCAAGAGGATTGTATAGACTTTCACGATGTATGGACTTGATGATCTTCAAAGCACAATGTCCAGACTTTGCCAATGTTTGGACTTGAAGAAACAGTGCAACGTATGGACTTGATCTCAAGAAATGTAAGCGATGTACACACTTAGCCAATGTGTAGACTTTACCTTAAATGCTAAATGAGACGCTAAAGTCCGTATAGACTTAGCCTAAGACAATGTATGAACATATCAGCAGAGAAGCAATGCACAGAACAGAAATCAAGAACAGAAATCAAGCACAAGCCAATATATCACAGCATGACTCAAGCATACACATGCGTTCTTCACAATTCAGACATGGCACACTCATGCAATCTCCCACAGAATAGATCAGACATATTCAAGACAAAGTGGTGACTCAATTATGTTGCAATCATTAAAACACCACATCATCAACAAAGCACAAGGGGCACAACACGAACATCTCGGAGATACTCTCTTCCTCCTTCATATGAAACAGCTCGTAGTCATGGATCAATATGTTTGCCTTCGTGTCCTTGACTTCTATGGTACCTTCGTAGATAAGCTTGAGCATGTCCCACATTTCTTTTGCGCTGCTGCATATGGAGGCACGAGCATACTCGTTAGGGTGAATAGCACATTGAGTAATGTTTAAAGCATTAAAGTTAATAGTGGCTTTCTTGATACTATCATCATCCCACATATCCTCATCAGGGTGTAAAACATACAGACCATTCCTAATGACAGTCTATATTTCATGACTTTGAGCACGTAAAAAGACGGTCATCCTATTCTTCTAGTAAGGGTAGTTACTACCATCAAAGAAAGGTGGCCTGTGAATAGAATGCCCTTCGGGCATTAACCCCTTGTTGAGATTGTTGGCCATTCCTAACAGATCTCTCTAAATCGATAGGTTTCTAGATGAAAACAGAGCCGAGGCTCTGATACCAATTGTTGGCCCGGTTATGAGGCAATTGAGAGGGGGGTGAATTGATTGCCCACCCTTTTCACGAAATTTTAGACTTAATTGAATTAAACCACAGAGATGGTAAAGAAACCTTAGATCAAGCTTGATTAAAACGAATGAATGATAAACAAGCAAGCCCTCAAAACTTTCCAACACAGAAATATAATCACTCGGATAACAATGTACTAGCGTATAGTTAACCAAACTCTCGTCTCACCGACTCACACTCATAATATGAACGGATAGGAAATATCATTCAACCACATAAAGAGCAAACCACGGCACAGTGATTTTTAGGTGGTTCGGATGCACCAAGTGCCGTCCTACGTCCACCCCTCTCACCTCGAGAGGATTTCACTAAAACACACTGCACGACGGTAGCAACCACCACACATGGGCACGACGGCCCCACACACGTGGGTTCTCACTCGACATAGAGAAACCCCACACACACTCGGAGCAAGCTCCGAAATCGTCTAAAGATGAAAACAAGATGGAAATACAAAGCCCAGTCTGAGAATAGTAATCTAAGCACAAGATATAATAGCAAACATGATCTTCCCGATAAATCCTTAAACAAACTCGGAGATTAAAGAAGGTAGCACTAGAACGATGGAACCGAGGGATGGAAGAAGCCGGTGTAGAAGATATGGTGTGCCTGAAGCAGTGGATGAAGAGGACGCCGACCGCGGACTCCCGATCTTGGCTCGGGCTCGTGAGGGACAAACTCGGCGATGCCTTCCTTCTCCTCTAGCAGAGTGCAAAGCCTTTCCTCTCCTGTAAGAAGGTAAGAACGTTAGAAGCTCTCTTTGTGTTCTCCCGATCGGAACAAGGGTGGTGATATATACAAGAGGGAAACATTACATGAAGACATACAAGCCCATCCCAATCCCTCTTCTAAACACATACAATAGATGGTGGATGCCCTATGGGTAGTATGGTAAACAAGCAACCCAATCGGATCTATATTAAGTGGGATCGAAACAGATCCGGAAAAACCGATCGGAACGCTCAGAAAAAGTGTCGACTCATAGAGTCGACTCTTTTTCACGAGTGTTCTGCCAGAACACATAAAAACAACACACGTGAAATAAGTGTCGACTCATTGAGTCGACACATTTTCCCAAGTGTTCTGGCCTATGAACAAAGCACATTCGTGGTGAAAAGTGCCGACTGTTGAGGTCGACACTTTTTCACGACGGTTCTGTTTTCACATATTTAAATTAACTTACCTGAAAGTGTCGACCCATGAGGTCGACACTTTTTCCCGAGTGTTCTAACTTTGCAAGATAACAGAACCCTAGTGAAAGTGTCGACCCCATGGGTCGACACTTTCTGCCAGTGTCATAAAACCTTAACGCACAGCAGAGAGTGTCCAAATAAGTGTCGACCCCATGGGTCGACACTTTTCCAGACAGATGGAAAAGCTTAATAAAATCGACTGAAACTTCACAATTCATGAAACAAAGTATCAAGATCAATCATTTATTCACTTATAACTCAGATGGTCATGACAAAACTTGATTTCAACCCAAATCAACACATCCACATTGAAATCCAATTAAACAAATATTTTTACCATTTGGCCTTTAAGATTTGAATGTAAACTTCACATTGAACCTGTACTTTTCAAGTTGGCATTCATCTTAAACTCAACCAAAGCAAGTGACATCCTCATACACTTAATTCATTCAACAATGTCAGTGCAAGAAAGTACAAGGTCGGTGCATTGTATGAGAAACCCATTGATTGGGTCAATGCAATTAATTACAAAAACTGTGCAATGAAGCGTAGGGTGCCATGATCAACAAGGCACACATCAATCAAATACTTCAGCAAAATTGAACTTTCTATTCCATCAATAATCACACTTGTTTTCAATGCATTTCGATTAACATTCAACATTCGGATTTTCCTCTTAAACAGAAGTCAAATTGATCATCATTCATTTCATCATTCGAACCCCTCATTCATCAAATATGCTTCAAAGCAAATCATATAAACATAACTCATGACTTTTTCACACAAGATCTTCGTCAAAATAGTTCGGGGCACAACACTCAAGTAGGAATAATAAAGTAGATTCATGAATTTTTCATGAGTCCAAGGGCCGAATCCTTGAGCAAGAATGGATCTGCGATAAAATGTACGTAAAATCATGACAAGCGAGAAAACTGGGTGAATTGGCGCCTAAGCAGGCTGCCGTGAATTCATCACGAAACAAGCTGACGAAATATGCGCCTAACAAAACGGTCGCCCATTCTAGAGGCACAGAGATTTCTCACAAGGCCGGGACAGCACCATGTGAGAGGCTGGGTTGCAACGTTTCTTCCAAGTGACGTGACATTCAATTGGCTCCAGGGTTTAAAGGTACAACCAGCTCAGATGACCTTGAGGGAATCCAAGGTTACGTGGAGGCTTACGGAGGTCCCAATGACAAAGTCGCCAGTCCGAAGGAAGGAATATCTTGCGGAGGGCTCATTCGTCACCGAGAGTTAGGGGCTATGCGTGAAACAACGAGAAACATGGGACTACATCTAAGGACTGATACGCAGTGCCGAAAGACCCATAGTATCGGCCGGGAAACACGCGATGGAAATCAGGAATATAGGGAATTGGCGCCCATCCCAATGGTCACCAATTCTATAGCTGGCGCTCAAGCAGAAGGTCGCCCTTTCATCAAGTTTTCATATTTACAGGTCTGCCCTGCGAATTAACGCATGTTCATAGGGCGTTCATTCCAGGTTGTTGAATTAGTGACTGTTTATAGGGGCGCTCAATCTTGAATAAGCGACCGTGTAAATAGGCGCATATTATATTATTTCCAAAATTTTGATACAAACTTTTTAAATTCGCGACTGTTCATAAGGTCGCTCAATCTTGAAATTTGTTTTTATCACAGAAACATGAATTTCATTATTTATTTATTTCACTATATTTTCCCAAGAATAAACGACTTCCTGGAAAGTCGTTCATCCTAAGAATTGCGAAAATGTAAACGGTCTCCCATTTTCTTGTTACTGTAAATATCAAAATGCATCGGCAGGTATGTTTCTAGAGACAAGGTTCAATTGAATAAATGTTCTTAGTGAACAGTAACACGAATAGTGTACCAATGACGTGTACAGGGATTTCCATGGAACAAATTTTGTGAGCAGGTAGAGAAAAATCAGAGGACTCCATAAATATGCATGACATATTTTTCAAACATATGGTCTCATAGTTATTGAATTTTAAACATGCGTTCATTTATTAATTGCATGAAAGTAATAAGCGACCGGGGTATTGGTCGCACATTAATGAACGACCACGCATGCGGTCGCCCATTCAGAACTGGCGACTGCGCACACGGTCGCATAATCAATATGCGCCCACTTGCCCGGTTGCTGTTCATCATGCAACGTAAAATATGCAAACTTCATGTAACAGAGATCATATCATGCCGAAATCAAGATCTATACATGCATGCCATCACATTTATCTAAGAGTTGGGCTTAAATCTTGAGAACACCTACCTTGGATGTGAAGAACGAGGTACGGAGACGTAGAAATTGGGTATGAGGAGGCAGCAGGATGAAGAGAACGCAGAGGAAGAAGGTGCCTTTTTCACGTAGGAGGTAGTAGAGGATGCAGGGATGATCTCCGTGAAGGCTTCAATAGCAACCGCAACACCTCCTCTCGAACGCTGTAGGACCAACAAGCTTTGCTTGTTCGATGGTGGGTGTTTATATAGAGGAAGAGGGGTTTCTAAAGAGATCGAAGGCTCCTACGGTGGTAATGTTTTAAACTTACCTTATGTTTTCCATGGATTATGAAACCCTTCCATTCTCACAGTCGCCTACTTCATTTATCCTTGAAACCCTAAGCATCGTCGAACCTGTAGGTGGGTTGGGCCAAGCACACACGTCCATGGTTAATTGGGTTGGCTTCCTGTAGACATATGGGTGTTGGGCTTTGATGGGTTTGGTTGGGTTTATTGGGTAAGCTCATATAAAAAGTGAGCTCATGCCTATTCCTGGGTTTCTTTGAATGGGTTTCCACTGTGTGCATGCGTGGGTAAAAGCCCATGCTTTATGTTTATACATTTTGGGTCTTCTTATGGGTTTTAGGCCCTTAATATCTAGAAGGATTATATACATTATTTTATATATGTATATATATATATATATACATGGTTTTATATATATACATTGTATTATATATGGTTTATATATATATATGTGGGTTGTTTTGGGCTAAGGCTTTGTATATATTGTGTTAATGGAAGAAGATAATTTATGGGTTAAGGCCCATTAAGTGCATATATATGACTTAATTATTTCAATTTGGCCTTTTTATGCAAGTTTAATTTATTTAGAATATGTTTATTCCTTATTATTTATCCGAAGTGCTACACGGATCCACAGAAATTCCATCCTTCGAGATCACATGCCCGAAGAAGGATACTTCCTTGAGCCAAAAGTCACATTTGCTAAGCTTGGCATAGAGCTGATTCTTCCTCAAGATTTGCAATGAAATCCTCAAATGCTCTTCATGTTCTTCCTCAGTCTTGGAATATATCAATATATCATCAATAAAGACCACTATGAATTGATCTAGATGATGCCTGAATATACTGTTCATCAACTACATAAAGGTTGCAGGGGCATTCGTTAGTCCAAAAGACATAACAATAAATTCATAATGCCCATACCTACTTCAGAATGACGTACTTTGTATATCTTAATCCTTTATTCTTAATTGATGATATCCCGACCTGAGGTCAATCTTCAAGAAGTACTTGGCTCCAGATATTTGATCAAATAATTCATCGATCCTCGGTAGTGGATATTTATTCTTGATGGTAAGGTGGTTCAACTGCCGATAATCGATGCAAAGTCTCATCAATCCATCTTTCTTCTTCACAAATAACACAGGCGCTCCCCACGGGGAAGTGCTTGGTCTGATGAATCCTTTCTTCAAGAGCTCCATTAATTACTCCTTCAATTCCTTGAGCTTGGCGGGGGACATCCTATAAGGTGCCTTAGAAACCGGACCAGCACCAAGGACAAGGTCGATGGTGAAGGCCACTACTCTCTGTGGGGGTAATCTGGGTAAGTCTATCGAAAATACGTCAGGAAACTCCCGAACTACTCGGATGTCTTCTAACTTAGACTCCTTAACTTCCGTGGCAGTCACAAAAGCTATGAAAGCCACACATCCTTTCCTTAAGAGCTTACTAGCTCAGAGGGCCGAAATAAGGGGTGACTTGTTCCGGCTACGCAGACTAGTGTAAACTAATTCCGGACAATCAACAAAAGTTACCATGCCATTCCGGCAATCTACAGTTGCCTTGTGTGTGGATAGCCAATCGGCACCTAGTATAACATCATAATCCTTCGTGTCTAGGCATATTAAATCGGCAGGTAGATTTTTCCCTTTCACCATAACTTCAAAATTTAGAAAATGGTGTGAGATCTCGGATTCGTTTTCGAGAGGAATTGAAATAACTAGATCTATCCACTCCGGTTCCATAGGTAATGGATCCTAAAATCTTTTAGAAACAAAAGAATGAGTCGCGCCGATATCAAACAAGACACGAGCAGACTTAGAGCAAATCTTTAATGTACCTTTCACAAGTCCACCTTCTTCTTGCTCCGCCCCTTGAAGTGCTTGGAGATGGGCTTGCTTTTTGACCGGGCACTTTTCTTCTCTGGCTTGATCATTGAGTAGGGGACAATCGGGAATCCAATGATCATGGCTCCGGCATCAAAGACATGCTCCCAATCTCCTTCAGCATTCTTCGACCTTATGGCCGACCTTGTCGCAGTGCTTGCACACCTCTTTGGAAGGTGTGGTAGTAATGGAGAAGGGCTTGTTATTCTTCTAGAACTTCTTCTCCTGGGAGGAATCTCCTCCCTTACTTGACCTTTTCTTGTTGAAAGTAGGTTTGAAGGTGCCGGAGCTTGTGACGTGCTCCTTCTCATCCTTCCCATGGATCTGATCGGACAGCTCTGTGGCATCTTCTAGTAGTTGTGCTCGCTGGACCATCTCCGAGTAGACTTGAATGTCCATTGGTGCCAGTTGAGTGATGTATTGCGGCCGAAGCCCATTAAGAAATCTTCTAGCTTTCATTTTCTCGGTACACACTAAGTGGGGTGCACACCTAGATAACCTCGAGAATTAGGACTCATATTCGGCCACTGACAAGGCCCATTTTTTAAGCGCGGCAAACTCCGCGGCTTTCTTCTTTTGTATCCGGTCCGAGAAATATGTGTTATTGAAGCATTCTATGAATTCGCCCCACGTGACGTGGTCATGGGGCAGTGTAGCTTCTACTGACTCCCACCAGAAGTGAGCATCCCGCTCTAGTTGGAAGGTTGCTAATAAGACCTTTTCTTCGTCCGTGCATTGCATGACACGGAATATACATTCAATCTCCTTAATTCAGTGCTTGGCATCATCTGGGTCGTCGAGCCAATGGACTTTGGTGGGTTCATGTTGCCGAAACTATGGTGGAGATCTCCCGCTCCATGGTTTGCTCCGCCTCGCGCTACTTGTTGCATCGCCTGGGTAAGGCCTTGAACGGTACGTTGCATGTCATGCCATTGAGCACGTTCAGCGGCCATGGTCCTACATGATTTTAGTAAGTATATTAATACATGATTAATCCAAGGGTCTAAGCTTCTAAGTTAACTTAACCCATGGCTCTACCCAATCTCACCGGGTGGAGGTATAAACCTATCCTTGGACTTGGTTTCCTAGGAATTGAACATCCTAGGCTCTCATACCATAAAAAAATTGTCACGCCCCGAGCACGGAAGGAACCCGGTAGGCGTGACGATTTTATATCAATCATGTCAATCAAAGCACGAGTTAATTCGACACAATAGATAGAGATGCGCAAATTGCAAGATAACCAAATCCAATAATAACCATTAAGGTAAATCCATTACATAATCTTCTTTTTAGAAAAGAGTAATAAAGGACATTCTAGAATCAATAAAATAAAATTACAATGATCGACTCAAGAAAGTAGAAAAGACATGACTAGATAAAAACTCCAATGGCTGGAACAGCTCTACGCTCTTCACTCATGTCCGTCCCCATCTGATTGAGCTTCGTCATCGGAGTTACCTAAAAAATAGGGAAAAACTAGGGTGAGCGAACGCTCAGTAAGAATTATATCTCAAGGTCAAGCATGCTTTAAGTAAATTACATGTTACATGAACTTATGCAAGAACAATGATGCATGTACATAAGATAAAAATGAGAGAAGAGTGTCAAGAGATAATATGGACGAACTGTCAAGATTTCATGACAATCATGTGAAGTATAACAAGATTTGCCAAGCATGTAAATAACAAGTCAAGTCATTTAAATTGGCTATTATAATGCCAAGCAAGTAAATACCCATTTCGGGTCACGTAAGTCATGTCAAGTCAAGTACGAGTCGTGGAATGTCAAAATCTAGCAATTCATGCACTTCGGTGCAATGCCACACCGTGATCAATCAACTCCCATGGGCATAAGTACTTTCGGGTGCTCCTCCCAGGACCAGATCGAACCCTATATGCACAAGCATTGAGTCATGTATATTTTAGACATCCACTATAGTTATAGCCAATATAGAGTTCCAAAGGAATAAACCATTATAGGATGATAAGGTAGATTTCATGAATGAAGGAGTTCAAGGGCAGAAGTTGAACAAGTATGACACATAGTTAAATCACATGAAAAACCAAGACATGTCGTGAAACTGGATAATTGGCGTCCACTCAGTCGCCATCAATTACAGAAATAGCGCCCACTGTCTGGTCGCTAATTCCTGTGAACACTACAGGCTCGATGAAATAGCGCCTAGGTTTAGATCGCTAAATAAATGAAATAACGCCACTGGCCTGGTTGTCAATTCCTTCCGGCGCCCAAGGCATGGTCGCTAATTACTGACAGAAACATACTTCTCAAACGAGGCAAGAAATAACACTCTATGATGGCTAAGCATCACGTTTCATCAGAGTGACGTGATAGATAAGGGTTCCAGGATTTTTATGGTACAACCTGCTTGGCTACCTTGAGGGAATCCAAGGCTAGCGTAGACTTACGGAGGTCTCAATGAAGATAGTACCAGTCCAAAGGAAGGGATATCCCAAGGAGGGTCCAATCATCATCGATAATTAGTGTGTAATCGATACAAACGAAACAGGGACTCCATCTACGGATGTGAGATGAGAGTGCCAAGTAAACTCGTGATATGGGTTAGGAAACGTGATAAATTGAGAGAGACGAATTGGCGTCCATTAATAGGTCGCTATATCCAGAAAATAGCTGCTTCCTGAAAGGTCGCTCAATCTTATATTTACAGAAATCCAATTTAAATCACTAAGAATCAGCGACTCTATAAACGGGCGCTAATTCTTGAAATTTTACAGAATCAACATAATTTAATTCTAATTGGCGACTGTTCACAACGGCACCCCAATCTTTAAATAATGTCTACTATCATGTCGCAGAATCATAATTTCCATATATTTCATTTTTACTAATTATTTTACCAATCAATGCCACCGTATAGGGGAGCTCATTCTTTAAATAGCGACTATGTGACTGTCGCTCATTCTTTGTTTGATGCTACGCATCGGGCAGATACAATCTTAGACATATGGTATTGTTCATAAACTTTGAGTTTACATAATCAGGAAAGTAAAGACATGAATAGACAGAGAAAAATATCAAGAATCCAGGAACATGTTCATGTAGAATTTTTAAGGTTTGGTTTCATAGATATTAAATTTTAAGCACGTGGTATTCATTAATTTCACTACAAGAATTAGCGGCTGGGCTAAGGTCGCTCATTAAACTCAGCCCTGGCCACTGTCTCAATTTTACAAAATTTGTGACTGCTCGCGCGGGCGTTCATTCAATAAGCACCCTTGACCTAGTCTCTATTTGTATAAACTCAATAAAACTCTAACAGAACTCATGGATTCAATGATATAAGACCTATATGCATGAAATTCCTTAATCTTATCATGTTGGGATTCGTTCCTTGAGAACACCTACCTTTTTGGCTTGATCTGGATGACAAAATTGAAGAGAAAGGAGAGGTATAATAAGCAACGGCACACGATCGTGGAAGAGGAAGAATGTTGATAAGAACACTGCAGCACTTCGAACAGAAGCAGACGGTAGCAACTGAACATGAAGGAAGAAGCAATGGCTTCTTCACATTACACGTTCAGCTAGAATATGAAGAAGGATGAAGTAGCAGAAGCTTCGCACGCGAGCAGCAGAGGAACAACAATAGCAGCTAGGGAAGAAGCAGCGTACAGCAGCGATGGAGGAAGAAGAAGAAGTAGGAGGAAGAGCTCCTTCTTCGCCACACCTCCGTAGCAGTACGATGGGCAACGTCGATGCCAAAGGATCAATATGAGCAGGAGCAGTAGCCGGAGCTCGATGAAAAGAGTGTTTATTTATAGAGTTTTGAGAGGTCTAGAGGTTAGAAACCAAAAGGGAATTAACCTTCCCATGCAAGAATCCTAAAAGGCTTAGAGTTTCCCATGTTAATCTCTTCCCATCCTAATCTGCAGCCACCTTCCTGGTTGGTTCTAAAACCCTAAGGCATGCAAGCTTCAAACGTGAACCAGCTTTGGGGCTTTTGAAAACAAACCCCATTATACACAAATATGTATATATACCCTATATTCCCTTAGGAAAGGTTATGGGCTTTTAAGGCCCATTAGTGATTAGTTACTTTAGCTAATATATATATATACATATATATATAGGAGGCCCATATGTGCGTGGTTTATTTGCAAGGCCAATTGTAAAAGTAAGTTTAAAGCCCATTTATATATTTTAAGGCTTTTGAATGTGTGATGATTTTTAACTAAGGCCCCTTTTAGAGTTGGTCAAGGGATTTTTACATTTGGGCATTTAGTGTATTTTTGGTTATTTTAAATTCATCTCCATCCTACTATACACACATATATTTATTTAGGGTATTACACAAAATCTGCGGACGAGCACCATCGCGCCCCTGCCTCGCTCCACCCTCCACCCTCGGCCGCTCGCCGCCCGCATCGCCTCCGCCTCACACTCGCCATCCTCTGTCGGCCACCAGAGAAGAGAGGGAGAGAAAGAGAGAATGTGAGAAGAGAGAGGGAGAGAAATGAGAAGTGAGGGGAGAGAGGGGGTGAAAGGGTTGATATTTATAGCAAATAAATCAAGATTTTAAAAATCCAAAAAATACAAAATATGGAAAAAATCATTCCCAGGATCCTCAAAAAATGCACAACACGCCTGCAATGTCCCGGAACCCAAAAACACATCGATTCACCCTACACAGGGGTCCGAAGGCCCGACAACAAAAAATCTTATTAAATTGTCAAACTCACTCCGAAAGGCTATAACTCACTCCGAAGGCCCGACAACTAGAGCTGCGTGCCACATTGCATGGCAGGTTGGCGGGGTAGCCTCGGGTTGGCCTGGGTGCTAAAGTTAAGTGGCTCATCGCCACATGTATGAGGGTCGTGGGTGGCCCCGACTTGCTGGGGGGTTGTTGTACGGCCCAATTAGCGTGCTGGAACCACGGGACGGCCCGTGGTCTGGTGTAGAAGGGTTGGAGTATACGCGCCCACAAGGTGTTCGAGAAAATACCGAACACGCGTGTGTGAGCCGTATATGCGTGCGGCAGGCCTCCAAAGTCCGTGGTTGACGCGATTAGGTCCCCGTTTGACCTTGAAGGGTTTGAAGAAGGCATATCGGGGTTCGCTCCCTGCCTCTTTTCACTGGGTGCCACGTGGTGCGGCTTAGAGTCGGAGCGCCCCCGGGTTGGCCCGTGCGGCCATGTGGAGTGTGGGCAAAGCCCATAGATGAGTGGTCGGGATCAGTCCTGGTTGGTTGTTTGTGTAGCCACCTGTCATGGCAAACTGGCTGAGACCCCTGGTGGGGTCCTGGGAGTTGTAGGGATGGTCGGGTAGCTCCTGCTTTAAAGGTGTTCTGGAGAATTCCCGGACACTTATTTCTTGGCATTTTGCTTAGAAATTGTTCGGGTACAACATGGGCCATAAAAGCCATAGACTTTCTTACGACCAAAGGAAGTATAGGATATATATACATAAGAGCATGATGGGGTTTGTTTTCGAAGCCCAAAAACTATCTCACGATTTGCATGGACTTTAGGGTTTTTAGTTCCTATGGGAAAGTGACTACAAACATGGATAGAAACGAATAAACATGGGAAACTTTAGATCTATTAGGATTCTTTATTAGGATCCATATGTAAAAATTTATATACTATTATGATTCTAAACCCCAAATCCTATAAATAAACCCCCTCCTGAACATACAAAGGCTACTGCCTCTTTTAGTTCATGAGCCCTATGTCGATGTCATCTTCCTCTACAACATACCTTCATCCGTCGAAGTGCTGCAACTGCTACTACTATTGTTACTGCAGTGCTGCCATGGTACGTTAAGGACGAAGCTACCTCTTCCTCCTTTGTTGCTGTTATTGTTTCTATTGTGGAGAAGTTCTCCTTCTTCCATCTGCAGACGATCGCCGTAAAGAAATTGTTCTTCTTCTTCCTCTCACGGTCGTATTGATGTTGCCTGTTACTGCTGCCTGTGAAGAAGCTCTGCTTCTCCCTCCTTCTTCTTCTACGGTTGCTGCGACTACTGCATCATCTTCATCTGTTATCATACGTGAAGGAGAGAAGCCGTGCATCTGCTGATATTTCTTCTTTCTGATCAAGTTGATGTTGCCTGTTACTGCTGCCTGTGAAGAAGCTCTGCTTCTCCCTCCTTCTTCTTCTACGGTTGCTGCGACTACTACATCGTCTTCATCTGTTATCATACGTGAAGGAGAGAAGCCGTGCATTGCTGATATTTCTTCTTCCTGATCAAGTTGATGCTGCTGCAGTTGCTCTTGATTTCTCTTCTTCCTTCTCTATCCGTCGTCTAAACCCCAAAAAGAGGTAGGTGTTCTCAAGTTACGAAGCCCAACTTGTTAATCACAGTAATTTCATGCATATAGGTCATACAGCATGATACCATGATTTCTTTTTCAGTGCCTGTAGTTTTTACTATATTTAAGTGAATAGCGACCCTGGCATGTGCGCTTATTTAATGAGCGCCCGCATGCGTTGTCGCTAATTATTCTGAAATAGCGACAGTGGTCAGGGCGTCTTTTAATGAACGACCCTTTGTCAATCCGCTATTTCTTTTAAGCATTTAATAAATATCACATACTTAAAAACTAATATCTACAAAACCTGATGTTAAAATTAATGCATGATTATGATTCTGGATTCCTGCTAATTTTCTCTATCTATTCATGTCTTTACTTTCCTGATTTTGTAAACTTCCAGTCTATGAATAGTAATATGTGTCTATGATTGTATCTACCCGATGCGTATCACCAGACAAAGAATGGACGACATTCCCTTAGTCGCTATTTAAATAAAGAACGCCCTCACACAAGGGGGCTAATTTGTAAATAACCAGTAAATGGACTGTATATTGAAAATTATGAATTGACGACCGAGGTCAGGGCGTCATTCAAAGAATGAACGCCACTGTACTCAGTCGCTATTTGAAAATCATAAATATTAATTTTTGGAAAATCCTAGAATTAACACCCTTATACAGTGTCGTTAATTTTAATTATTTCATGAAAATTCTAATATAAAGTGTGATTGAACGACCTCTCAGAAGGTCGCTATTTCATTAAATAGTGACTTCTGTACAGGCGCAGATTTCCTGTCTCATAGTTTTATCGCGTTTTTTGGCCCATATCGCAGGTCTAATGACACTCTCATCTCACATCCGTAGATGGAGTCTCTGTTTTCATTTCTATCGATTACACACTAACTCTCGGTGATGTTTGAACCCTCCATGGGATATTACTTCCTTCGGATTGGTGATTTCATCATAGAGACCTCCATAAGTCTACGCTAGTCTTGGATTCCCTCAAGGCAGCTGAGCAGGTTGTGCCCTAAAAATCAATGACACTGTGTCTGTCACGTCACTCTGAAGAAACATGATGCTTTATACCTCTTAGAGGGTTGTTTCTAGCCTCTTTGAGAAGTCTATTCTCTATCAGCAATTGACGACACGGACTTGGGGGCCAGAAGGAATTGGCGACCTGTCCAGTGCCGTTATTACCCTGATATAGCGACCTGAGCCTGGGCGCTATTTCATCGAGACTGTATTGTTTACATGAATGGGCGACCACGCATGTGGGTGCTATTTCTGTAATTTGTGGCGACTGTGTGGGCGCCAATTACCCAGTTTCACGCTATGTCTTGGTTTTTATGAGGATTAATGATGTGTCATACTTGTTCAAAGTTCAGCCCTTGAACTTCTTCATTCGTGAAATCTACCTTATCATCCTACAATGGTTATTCCTTTGGAACTCTTTATTGGCTATAACTATATTGGATGTCTGAAATATACATGACTCAATGCTTGTGCATATAGGGCCCAATCAGGTTCTGGGAGAAGCACCCGAAAGTACTTGTCCCCATGTGAGCTATATTGATCACAGTGTGGCATTGCATCGAAGTGCATGACTAGCTAGATTTGACATTCCATGACTCGTACTTGACATGACATGACTTGCGTGGCCCAGAATGGGTATTACTTGCTTGATATTGTGATAGCCAATTCACGTGACATGACTTGATATGTTTACATACTTGACCACCTTGATACATTCTATATAAATATCTTGAAATCTTGCTTATTCGTTAACTCTTGATACTCTACTTTCTCTTATCATCGTCATGCGTACATGCATAGCTATATTTGCATTCATGTAACATGTAATTACTTAAATCAAGCTTGTACTTGAGATATAATTCCTACTGAGCATTCGCTCACCTAGTGTTTCTCCTACTTTTCAGGTAACTCCGATGACGAGATTCAATCAGAAGGGATCGAGAACGAGTAAAAGAGCCAGGCGACTGGGCAGAAACTGGCTCACGGCCAGATCAGAAGGAATAATTTGGTCGCGACCTCACCGCTACTTATAGTAGCAGTCCAGGAATAGCCACGTTCTGGACGGGCTGGGTAGAACTCCGGATGCCCTAAAACAACGATCCGGTTGTGTAAGAAGGGTTCAGGGTTTAAGGTACAACACTACAAGGAAAGTCAATTTTTTCGACGTCCACATTCCATCGCTAATCCGTCGGAAAGACATCCAAAAGTTAATTTTCGACGTACTTCCGATCGAATATGGACGTCGGTACCATTAGGTCGCTAATTTTTGACATATATTTTTTTCATCTCAAATTCATCAGCAATTTCTGACGAAATTGGATGTCGAAATTTTCGTTGGTACCGATGTCAAAAATTAATAAAAAGGAAATTAATTAATAGTTGTGACGAAATTTTAAGTGGTTGCAAAAATATCTAAACATTTTGACTTTGAAGTAAAATTGTGGGTTAAATTAGTTTCGACGAAAGTTATTTTCGTCTCTAATCTGTTGGAACAGATCAACGGATTTGCGACAGGCAAGTAATACGTCGGGAACCTGTTGGTCAGATAAATTCCGACGAAGCGGATGTTGGTCGCAATTACGTCATTTATTTGTGATGCATTAGGGAAAAAATATTAGTACGTCGACAAAATGTGGGTGAAAGTAGTCCCGACTAAGCATTGTTGGTCGCAAAATACGTTGTTTATTTACGATATATTAGGGATATAAAAATATTACATCACAAATCTGTGGGTGAAATTAGTTCCGACGAAGTGGTTGCTTGTGAAAAATACATCAAAAATTTACGACATGTATTTGTATGTCGAAATACCGTCGAAAACTTTCTCCACATTTTTATATATATTTTAAAATTTAAAAAACCTATTTAAATGTACAATTAAATAATCTACACAACTCAACATAAAACACGCAATAAACACACACAATAGGAGAAAACCCATCCAACATTAAAATAAAGAATGTCCACAACACATAACTCAATGTATAAATAAAGTTATAGTTACATTAGTTCAAATGAGTCATTTTTTCACAATATCATTAAAAAAAATCAAGAGATGGAGCTGCATGATCCTCATTCATCATTCATAGCATCTCCATCATCACGAGCTACAGGAGGATCCTACATAACAGAAAATTAATATTAAATAGAGCTAAATAAAAATGATTAATAGTAAATATAATTAAATAAATTTTTAATTTTCTAAATTTGAAAGTAGATAACATGAAAATGATTTCTTTGACTCTCAAGTTATAACTCTAAAGTCTACGAAATTAAAAGTTGAATTAAATGCTCACATCAGAGGTCTGTGCTGTGGTCGAGGGGCTCCCTGAGTCAAAATCCCCGCCTGGGAGAGGAGGGTAGCAACTGCCCGAGTAATGCGTGCCTCGATGTGTTCCTCGATGCCCTTTACGTGACGATCGACGATGGATGTCATATGGCTCGTTGAATCGCTGGTGGAGGGAGTAGAGAAGAAACTGCTACCAGGGTAGGACGAAGCTGAGCCCGAACAAGATGCTAGAATCGGTCTGGTGTCCATGCTCTGCCCAAAATCATGTACTCGTCCTTTCATTGGTGGGCCGGCTGCTGCTACCCATGCCTCAGGATCTAGTTGCGGCCGCTGCGTCTCGTCGTCCCCATACTTTTCAGTCATATGCCTGTCATATGACTCCTGCAAATTGAATAAAAAAATATTATAAATGTTATATTAATCAATCATATTTAAAAATAGAAATAGAAAAGAAATGTGTATGTATATAATCTTACCACTACCGAGCGAGCTCTCTCGCTCACATACTGATCCGTCCCCTTCTTTTGGTGAACTATAGCAAATAAATCGCGGTACGAGACCGTACCACCCCTCTTCTTTTCCTGTTATACATGTTATAGAGAATAAATAGGGACATATAAGAAATAAAATACAATAAAATTAAGATGATTACTTACCAATCTCTCCTTTTGGGTCGCGAAGGAAATGGATCCAGAAGTATGGAGATGCATGTCTGGATGTAATGCACGTGCGGCTTTGGCTTTTACGGATTTGGCCATCCAATTAGGCTCAGCCCATCTATCATAGAGGTCCTCCCAGTGCTCCCTCCTCATCCATGCGGGGTCGTATGCCTTCCAAAGGCCACGGTCCTCGCTCCCCCCGGCTAGAGCCTTAGCACAGTCCCGACAGTTGTGTAATTGATGCTTATAATTTACAGTTGCTGTGGCCTCCCATGTACGTCGAGCTCGTCCGGCGTCAGCTCGCCTCACAAACTGATATCCTTGCTGTCAAGAATTCAAATTTTATAAGTTAGTCGATTGAAATTGCAGAGTTGGGAAATATGTAATTTAAAAGATTAAATTGTATACCAGGAACTCGTCATACAATCGATCACAGATATCCTGAGGAAACTTTTGAAATCACTTATATGGGCCGGTCACATGTCGCTCAATAATGTTGGTAACAAAACGAGAAGCGTCACTGGGCTCTACTTTATCCCTGCAATTACAGATGTTAAAATGATAGCCAACAATTATATATATAGTTGATGGATAGATAATGAACATAATTCATGAGTTTAAATATTTACCTAGAGACCCAACATGGCTTGCGTCCCTCTTGCAACACCACCTGCTCGCCCTCGTGATGGCTAAATGCATCGTCTATCGGTTGTGTGCCCGGGTGGCCGGACGAGCCAACTATCACAGGTGGTGTGCCCGACGTACCTATTGCAAGTAAAATAGAAGTAGTTAATCAGAAGTTTAGGTCATTATTAAAAAAGAAATTATTCAACAAGTAAACATATAGAATTTTCATCATTTAACTAAGAATTTAAATAAACATAGCAGTAGAATATGATGGAAGCCGTGTAATCTGTATACCTGATGCAGAGACACAATAACCTATAAACATAAAATATTGTGAGCAAAATAAAGTGCATATTCACTCCTTTTTTATCTAAGAATTTAAATAAACATACTCGCAGAAGGTGGTGGGGGCGGTGCACTCTGTGTATCTGGTGCGGAGATATAAAATATTGTGAGCAAAATAAAGTGCATATTCACTACTCATTTATCTAAGTGATGTGCGGAAGGATAGAATATAAAGGGGGGTGAATATATCCCCCGATTAAAAACTGTGCCCAAATTAAAATAACAAATCTAGCACTACCCAATCTTAAAACAGAATGAAGAATATGTTAACAAGAGTTTGCATAGAACATACGTTGAACACTTAAGCACTCAACGCACACTAGAGGGAAATGAAATTAAAGTTAAGTAGCACTCTTGCTGATAGATGTAACGACAATATAAGAGTAATGCTTTGCACAGAACAAATGTCAAACAACAAGCACTCAATACCCACAAAAGGAAAGTGAGATAAACATCATGCGGCTCTTTTACTGATGAACAGATCTGAAAGTGATATAAAAGAAAAGCTTAAACTAGATCACGTGCCATATGATTTGCCTTATCAACCTTGGGGCATGTGACCGTTGAAGGTGTGAAGAGATCCCACGTGTTCCTCACGTGTGTGACCTTTTTCTGCACTGGCGAGCTATTTGTTACTCCTATCGGGTGTTTTATACCCTTAACTAGCTATTTGTCTGCCTTAGGGAGCTATTTGTCACCCTTAGCTTCCCTTTAGCCATCGCCACAGCTCCTTTCTCTGTCTTGCTTCCTTGCTGCATCGATGCCACTACTTCATGCGTTGACTCTACCTTGTTTGTTTCCACGCATTTACCCTTGCTACCAAAGCCTCCGTTTCCCTTCTTCATCAGATAACTCTTCTCGGGCTATTAATCACAGATAATAGTTATTTTTCTGCCTTGAAGACCCATTTGTCACCACTGTTAACCCAGAAGCCGTCGCCCTGTTACAATTAACATAGCCTTGTGAGCCATCACTAATATCTCCGTTGAGACCTATTTTTCACCCTTAAGATGGTATGTGTGACACGTAGAAGTCTTTTTGTCAGCCTTATGTGTGCATTTGTTGGCCTTAGCTTCTTTTGGTATTTTTCACCCTTAAGAGGGTATATGTCACCCATAGAAGTCTATTTGTCAACCTTATGTGTGCATTTGTCGGCCTTAGCTTCTACTGCTATTTTTCACCCTTAAGAGGGTATATGTCACCCATAGAAGTCTATTTGTCAGCCTTATGTGTGCATTTGTCTACCTTAACATGCAGCTTCAACACTTCACACATATTCAGCGCTACCACCTATTTTTCACCCGTAGAGACCTATTTGTCAGCCTTACTTGCCTATTTGTCACCACTAATGAGTCATTTGTCTGCCTTATCTTCCTGCCTTCCCTTGTGTGAATCTTAATAGATTGGTGACCCATTTCTAAAGAACTAATAGGGTGTTTGGTTGCTATTTTTTCTCCCTTTTTTCTCTCAAATTTAAAAATAAGAGTACGAGACTCTCTTGTCTATACATTTTGTGTTCCTTTTCTAAATTTTAGGGAGGGAGTTAACTCTTCATTAAACTTCCCTAAATAAAAAATGACTCTTTCCTTTCTTTTTTTTAAAAAGAGCTCTCTCTCCCATAACCACCTTTCTCTCTCACACACATACGTCACCCCTCTTTCTCTCCCTCCCATAACCACTTATCTCTCCCTCTTCAACCATCTCCTAAGAAGGAAACTGCATACTCTCTTAAATATTATTTAGATTTTATCAAACATGTCAAAATCTACATTTTATAAATATAAAAATTGTGACAAAAATCACAATGAAATATTTTTTAAAGGAGAAAGTCTTAAGAAAAAAATTACTCCCAAACACCCTATAAGACTTTGAGTGCACTGATTTGGGTTGACCATTGTCTTAGCTCCATGCATGATTCTACATCAACAAAAGACATTGACTATCCACATGAAGAGTATACATGACTCATGGTTTTGACAGCATCAAAACACAGGGACACAAAACTATCGTGAGCAAAACAAAGTGCATATTCACTACTCATTTATCTAAGACTTTAAATAAATATACGCGCAGCAGGTGGTGGGGGTGGTGTACTCTGTGTACCTTGTGCAGAGACATAAAATATCATGAGCAAAATAAAGTGCATATTCACTACTCATTTATCTAAGAATTTAAATAAACATACCCGCAGTTGTTGGTGGGGGTGGTGCACTCTGTGTAGCTGGTGCGGAAACATAAAATATCGTGAGCAAAACAAAGTGCATATTCACTACCCATTTATCTAAGAATTTAAATAAACATACCCGCAGCACGTGGTGGGGGCGATGTACTCTATGTAGCTGGTGCGGAGACATAAAATATCGTGAGAAAAATAAAGTGTATATTCACTACTCATTTATCTATGAATTTAAATAAACATACCCGCAGCAGGTGGTGGGGGCGGTGTAATCTATGTACATGGTGCAGAGACATAAAATATCATGAGTAAAATAAAATGCATATTCACTACTCATTTATCTAAGAATTTAAATAAACATACCCGTAGTTGTTGGTGGGGGGGTGCACTCTGTGTAGCTGGTGCAGAGACATAAAATATCATGAGCAAAACAAAGTGCATATTCACTACTCATTTATTTAAGAATTTAAATAAACATACCCGCAGTTGTTGGTGGGGGCGGTGCACTCTGTGTAGCTAGTGCGGAGACATAAAATATCGTGAGCAAAACAAAGTGCATATTTACTACCCATTTATCTAAGAATTTAAATAAATATACCCGCAGCACGTGGTGGGGGCGGTGTACTCTGTGTAGCTCGTGCGGAGACATAAAATATCATGAGCAAAACAAAGTGCGTATTCACTACTCATTTATCTAAGAATTTAAATAAACATACCTGCAGCAGGTGGTGGAGGCGGTGTAATCTGTGTACCGGTGTAGAGACATAAAATATCATGAGCAAAATAAAGTGCATATTCACTACTCATATATTTAAATTTTTAAATAAGCATAGCAGTAGAACCTCTCCTAGAACCACCTCTCCTCGAAGTCTCGGCACGACCTCGAACCTTCTAATTATTGACAATAATTAAAGTAGTGCATATTAGTCCACAACTAATTACGAGGACATGTGGTAAGTAATAATGATAAGAAGTGTATATATGTTAAATTTATTATAAAATATTCAATCCGTATCTATTTCATCTTCAGATGCTGAAGATATATCAAACTCATTGTCATCTTCGCCATCTTCCTCATTCTCACTACATTCATACTCTTCCTCCTCAGAGGACTCCTCCTGCCCAACAATTGCTTCATTTAGTTCAGTTGAATCGACTTCTTCCACTTCGTCCTCTATAGACAACCGAAGTGGATCGTCAGATTCGATCAGATGAAGATGAGAACCAACCAACTCTGCAGTGCCACCCTCGTCTGATTGAAAAAATTCGGCACTAGAATCCTCAGAGACAGCTTCAATCAAATCTAACTCATCATTAGGCAGAAGCTTTGGTTTTACCCTACAGACTGCCCACCAATCTCTATTCTTGGACGATGAATAACTTGAATAATACACTTGCTGGGCTTGTGCGGCCAAAATGAACGGCTCATAGGTATTCAATTTGGATCTATGTTTGACATCGACAATCCCATATATTGCGTCGTTTCGAACTGAATTAGGATCAAACCATTGACACTTAAAAAGGAATATATGGTTGTCTTGTCCGATATATTGTAATTCTATGACCTCCTCAAGAATACCATAGTAATCAAGGTCATTTTCATTGTATGTACTACCTTTCACGAATACGCCACTATTCATCGTAGACTTATTTCGTCCATAATCTCTGGTGTGAAATCTATAGCCATTCACAAAAATACTGGATAGGCATGCGTGACCTTCGAAGGTCCATACCTTATCACCCGGACTCTTTCATCAGTAACATAACCTTCTCCAACCTATGAATATAAACCATGTTACTTGAGAATTAGGCATACACCTCAAGCTTTGTGGAACTTAACCTCGGCACTTACTTGAGCTTTAAGCCATCTGGCAAAAGATCTCTCTCGTTCCTTTTGAACCTCCATGTCGTTGAGGCATGGACATCGAGTAACTAATTCTAAATCAAATTGCCTGCATCGATTAATGAAACATCACCGTAAATGGGAAGAAGAACGTCAAGAAACTTATAAATTTTAGCACCTGCGGAGTTGAGGACTCACTCAACATAAGGCTCAATCTCAACACAGTTCAGGAGAACATATATCTCTGCGGCCAACAACTCTCTATCCTCTAATATGCGATTCGAACAACTTCTGAATGCACGTCCTGGATACTTAAGTATGGACAACCGGTCGGACGGACCCACCTCTCCTCCATCATCATTACGTGGAGGTCGATTTCGACGAGTTTGAATTTCGGGTTCGAAGTACATCGAACAGAAGTTCAAAATTTCTTCAATAATATATGCCCCGGTAATCAAACCCTCTACTTTAGCCTTGTTGCGAACCTTCATTTTCAGGTCATGCATACACCTATGGCAACAAATCATATGACAAAATGTCATACACATGTGACTACTGTCAAATGACTAGTAAATACATACTGATTACCTCTCAAATGGATACATCCATCGAAATTGTACCGATCCTCCAACTTTGGCCTCGTATGGCAAATGAATAATCAGGTGCTCCATGGAATCGAAGAACGCAGGGGGAAATATCTTCTCCAACTTGCCTACCGTCGTGACCACACTCTGTTCCATAGTTTGCATGTCCCCAAGTTTGAGTTCTGAGGCACATAGAATCCTGAAAAACTAACTCAACTCAGTCAATGCTTCCCATATAGGCTTTGGCAATATGTCACGGAATGCAATGGGTAGAAGTCTCTCCATGAACACATGGCAGTCATGACTTTTCAATCCATATATTTTTCCCTCATTGACATTCACACAGCGGGCTATGTTAGACACATATCCATCAGGGAATCTTAATTGCTTCAACCACTAGCACAGTTCATTGATCTGTGTGTCTTTCAACACGTAAGCTGCTTTAGGTTGCACAACTTTGCCCCATACCTGCCGTAATTCCAACTCTGGTCGTTTGTAAACTATCTTCAAGTCCGCTCGCACCTTGGCATTGTCCTTTGTTTTGGCTTTCACATTCATGATGGTGTTGAACACATTATCAAAGACATTCTTCTCAACATGCATGATGTCTAGGTTGTGCCGTATCAAAAGGGTTGATCAGTAAGATAATTCTCAGAAGATACTTTTCTTCACCCAGTTGTGATCCTCTCCAAATCCATGAAGATGTCGTGTACTACCTGACAATTGCACTATATCTGGTAAGTTTTGCACCTGTGCCACCATTTGTCGACCAGACATCCATTCCAAGTCTACTTCATCCATTTCAACTGTGTTCTTAATGAATGAGTCCCTTTGCCTTCGGAAAGGATGGTCAATTGATAGAAACCGTTGATGACAATCGAACCAGCACGATTTCTTACCATATTTCAGGACAAATGATTTGGTATCAGCCATACAGTAAGGACAGGCCAACCTCCCATGTGTGCTCCAGTCAGATAGCATTCCATATGCAGGGAAGTCACTTATTGTCCACATCAATGCACCCTTCATAGTGAAATTTTATTTTCTATACGCATCATAAGTAACAACTCCATCATTCCATAATTTTTTCAACTCATCAATCAGTGGCCTGAGATATATGTCCAAATTGTTTCCTGGATTTTTTGGTCTTGGAATCACCAAAGTCAAGAAAAGGTTCTCTTACTTCATGCACATGCCCGGCAGAAGGTTGTATGGCGACAGGAACACTGGCCAACATGAGTAAGATGCCACTGAACCTCTAAATGGGTTGAAGCCGTCTGTGCATAAACCTAACCTAACATTCCGTTGCTCGTGAGCAAAAGTAGTATAGGTACAATTGAAATGAGCCCAAGATTCACTATCGGCGGGATGACTCATTATATCATCTGCACAACGTACTCTTTCCGTGTGTCATATCATATGTCGAGCTGTCTTTGACGACATATACATCAGCTGCAATCTGGGCGTGAGAGGGAAGTATCGCAGTGACTTGTAAGGCACATCCTTCTACTTTGAATTGTCCGCTCTCTGAGGTTTAAATCTATCATGCTAAAAAATATCACATGATCTTTTATCTACATTTTCTTCATAATATAGCATACAGTGATTAGTGCATGCATCTATTTTTTGGTATCCAAGCCCTAACTCATTGACCATCTTCTTTGCACGGTAAGAATTTTCAGGCAGCTTCTCATCTCGAGGCAACATACTCTTGATAAGGAGGAGCATACGGTCAAAACAACTCACACGAAAGTGAAATTCATATTTCAAATTGAAAAACTGTGAGATAGCTGACAACCGAGTGTGATTTTCATAACTATCCCACAACGGCTCATCAGCATCCCGAAGTAACGGATAAAATCTTTCAGCCGTCTTGTTTGGTGGTTCTTCGTTGTACACGTGTTCAAAATGTACATTAAAGTTAAGACCAGCAGCATCGATTACCATGTCTGCATAAGTACTTGTTCCTGCAACATTGGCGGGTTCATACGACCAAAAATCCTCACCATGACACACCCAATTCGTATAACCTTTCGTGAACCCCTTCCTATATAAATGATCTTGCACATCCCATAGCGAAAGATATCTCTTATTTTTACAAAGTAAACAAGGACATCGGATGTTACCACGCTGGTCCATTGCTGTTGGATGCCCCAATAAAAATTGAATAAAACTAGCAACTCCATCCTTAAACTCCTCTGACACCACTCCGTCAACTACTCTACGATTCATCCATGAAAGATCAAGTCTAGCCATATTTACCTAATAATTTAAAATTTTCATATCAACATGTCTTATCACTACTTATACAAAAATTTTGACAGCATGTCCCCTAAATATTGACTATTTTCTACATTTGTACATCATGTTTGGTCACATCTACATCTATATCCACACCCACTTTAACTTCCATATTCATAGACCCACATTGACATCGACATCATCTTCTGGAAAAAATCATTATCATACTTGTATTCACATACACATTCATATCGGCATCCACACATATCTAACAATTTAATTCACATCCAAGCATACTAATCACAATATGATAACAAAAGTCTTGAACGGGCAAAAATTAAAAAAAAGGCCACATCCACATTGACGCACACACATTTATATCCACATTTAAAATTCTCAAAGGAGCAGTTGGTTTTGTTAAAAGTAATGTCTATGCAACTCTTGAGTACATATTACCCCCCTGTGTCTGTGTGTGTGACAGTGAGAGTGAGAGAGGGCGGGAGCAGGGAGAGGGAGGGGAGCCCCTCCCCCTCCATGTGTCTGTGTGTGTAAGAGTGAGAGTGAGAGAGGGAGGCTGACAGAGCCGAGCATTGCATGTGTCTGTGTGTGAGAGTGACATAGGGCGGGAGCAGGGAGGGGGAGGGGGGCCAACGAGAGAGGGAGAGAGGGGAATACCTACAGTGGGGGGTGTCCGCCGGAAAGAATTTGATCACCGCCGCTGCCAGAGCTCACCGCCAGTGTTGTGCCCTCCCTGTTGGTGTCACCTCCACTAGCTTGTTACTGGCGTCCCTGGGCAGCTCCGCCGCGCCTGCCCGCCCTCAGCACTCCGCCGCTCGTCGGTGAGAGATTGAGAACGGGGTGGGATCGTGAGAGAGGACGAGGATGAACGGGGAAGGAGGAGAGGAGACGGGACATTTTTTCTAATTCTTGTCTCTTTATGTTTGCCGCCATAATTTAATTTGGCGCCATTCACTACTCCTTTTTTTCTCTATTTATTTTCATTTTCACCATTGATTTCATTCATTCATTCATGATTTTTTGTCATTCATTCATTTCTTGATGCGGGGCGGGACGCGAACCTGGGACTCTAGCTCGCGGACATCCCTACACGAGGGAAACATGTGGACGTGCACGGTTGAGAAACCGACAATGAGTCTCGGGTATCGGCTTTTCCGCGTGCTCGGATCGAGTCATGGGATGGTTTCCACTCACTCACTCTCGCAGCGGTGATAAAATTATAACGAGCTACGTTCCTATCAATCACTCATGTAACGACATTCAAAAATATACGAGATAAGCAAATGCATCAATGAAGGAGCGAAAACGTACCTCCACGCTGCGGGTGTGGGGAAGACGACCCCGACCGAAACTCGTACTCCCGGTATAAAGTAAATAAATAATTACAGTAGTGAGTTTAATTGCCCACTCCACGCAGGGAGGTAAAGGGTGATAACAATAACCCGGGAATACCAAGCTTGGGTTGACGGGCAGCAATTTGGAACACTCTCGGGCCAGAGACGAGCTGTGGGTCAGGCTCGGTTCTGCGGGGCACGCAGACAGCAGGCGGGTCCGGTTGCTGAGACGGCGGTGCCCAGGCTCCTCCTTGCTACGGAGGCTGTCTGGGACGTTGCAGGGGGGTGCCGATCGATCTCCGGGAGCGGCGGTCGCCGAAGCTATCCCGTCGTATTTTTGCTAGAATTATCCGGTGACTGCTTTGCAGGCCTGTTCTCGGATCAGAAATGCGTGCCACCACGAAAAGAATTGCTGCGCCCAGATCCGGTGTCGGATCGAGTCAAGAATGGTACCGTTGGAAACTAGACTCAAAGGGCTACAACATATATTATTTTCAGGTCCATCTAGTAGATGGATTAGAAATGAAAATGATTGTTCCCAATATTTTTTTGCTGGCTCGGATTATAAATAGTCAGGATAGAACATGTTCGGCCTGAAAATGAATTTTGACCGACAAGGTGATGGTAGATCTAGACTCTGAGAAAATTATGGGTGGAAGAGGGGGATGTGAGGGACACGTATGATTTGTTTGGGAATTTTTGGAGATGGCTAAGGGGGCGGAAAAAATACAACAACAAGACACTATCCCGCAGATCTGCTGATTGACAGACTGTCAGGGGTGGAACTAAAATATGGGAAAAAATACTAAACTATGGCGGATTGACAAAAAATTAATATGGATGGTAAGCTAACACAAATAGGAACAATCTCTCAAAATCGCAGCTCGATCTGAGTTGGGAGCTGGGAGAACCGACCTATTCTTTAGCTTGTTGTTCTGGATTTCGGAGTTCAGGATAGCAGGGTCAGAAGATGGTTGTGGCGGCTTATCAGCGGCACGAATGGAGGCGGCGGCGGCGGTGGCTGGAAATCACATGCAGTTGAGGTGATAGAACTTAGAATCCACCAAGTTTATGGCTTCACACCATAGAAATCAGAGCAGCCCATCTCTAAGGGGGATAGGGGAGATAGGGGCACCCTTGGGCTTGCTTGGAGCAAATGCTTTTTTTCCTTCATTCATTCTCACAAAATGGAAAATACATGGTGAAGAGGCGGAATCTCGCGCTGGGTCCTGAGCGGGCTGTGGATCACCAGAAGATGAATCTGCAAGAGAAGGGAAACGTATCAGAGGGCCCAGGGGATCTCCCTGGGGGAAAACCCTCCGATGGCTAAGTCAGTAGAGCGATGGTGGAAGCGATAATGGGGGGAGGAGAGAGCTGATGCGCGAGAATCCTCTCCACCAAGGGTGAAGCGAATCGTGCCCAGGAGCTTAGGGTATGTGAAGGGCTAGTTCATCTTACCATCTTCCGGAGGGTCTCCCTTACTTAAATAGTGCATCGCCTTTTAAGAGTCTGGTGAGCTGAGGGCTTCCCGGCGGGAGTTACGTCTTCATCGGGGGCTTTCATGGCCGGATCGTGGGGGCGTTATCCCCTTGGAGTTCGGCAGCTCCCATGACGCTCCCGCTACCGGAGGACTCTGAACGGCCGCACCTGCAGGTAATCAAGCGGTCTCACCGAGCTACGGGGATGCTAGCTCGTGTCCGAGCGATAGTCATGGCCCGGCGAAGGTGGGGTCGGATAGGTCGGCTGGAGCCTCTTTCTCCGGGTCGGAGAGTGGGCTTTAGACCAGACCTTCCATGCGACCTGACCGTTGTCTCGGGCCCTCCGAGCCTAGAAGGCCGCCGGGGAGAGTTGGTTCCTCGAGTCTTTATTTATTGGGCTTTTCTCCCAAAGTGGGCCCTGTGGGCTATCACTTGGGTGGGGCTCGCCCGGGTGGACCTTGTAGGTCTTGTTGGGCCGCCTTGGTGGTGGGCTGCGAAAGTCCCCCTCTCCACATGGATTATATAGAAATGTACAAATGACCTAAACTTCCCCTAGATCTAGGGTTAGGGAGGGGCAAATAAGGGACATCATTTTCTTCCCCCATGTGGTCAAAAGAAAGAAAAATAAAAAAATTACAAGAGAGGATAAAGGAGGGGGCGCCCCCTTGACTAAGGGGAGTCCAAGTTTGAATTTTCCTATTCTTATCCCCCCTTGGCCCAAGTCCAATCTTAGACTTTGAACCAGTCTCACATGGGCCCTAGAACCTAGGTGGACCAATGGGAAAGAGGGTGGGGGACCCTACTGGACCCACTGGCATTTTCCATAGAAACCTAAAGGCCTTTTTGCAATGAAACCCAAAGATTTCTAATGACTAACCCTTTGGCTTATAATGCCTTACAATTGTAAACCCAATTAGCCAAGGATATAAATACAAATAAAAGGACATAAATGTAAAAATAAAATGTTAGTGCTCGGTGTTGATTCCCATCAATTCTCCCCGGGTGAGAAGAACTCGACCCCTTCGAGTAAGGGGTGCGGCTGCTCAAGTAGCTCCTGCGGATCTGTCACCGTCCAGGTAGCGCGGAGTACGCTCCACTCCGAATAATCGTCACCGGCTCATCCCGTATATATTCGATATGCACATGCTGCTGTGGGAATGAGGCTTAGTGGTGGACACTCCGGGGTGGGGTCACTCTCAAAAGATGGAGACGACTCAATGACTCACTAGGAATCACCGCTGGGTCCTTTATGCGACTAGATCCGAGATATTGAGGTAGAGCCAATCCAAAATTTTGGCAAGTCTACAACGTACGCATGAGATCCGACTTGCCTCATACTCGAAAGGGACTGACATCCCGAGCTGACATGAGATCGACTACACGACTCCTAACACATGCATGTACGGACTCTAAGCAAATAAAGAAAAACACTGACTCCTACAAGACCTTAAACAAACCTACTGTTAGACCGACCCATGCATATGTAATGGTGGACTAGGACATCTGAATGTGTGCCATGCATACACAAGACGCAACCAAATGTTGGTAGAATCATGGACTCCTAGACATCCCAAAATGCACCATGCATGCAAGGACTTCCTATTGGACTGGAGAGGTTTGGGTGGGGCAGGAGAGTTGAATGCACCTTTCTCATCACCCCTATATGTATGTATATCTCGCCAGTGAACGGGCTTGATGGGTGTAGATGCTTAGGCGCGTGGGGAAGGGATGTGATAGTGGACTCCCTCGAAGAAGTGGAGTACATGTGGTTGGTCAAGGGGTTCACTAGGGAAGGGGTCAAAGGGATCAAGGAATGTGTGACCCCTCAATATGGGTTCCCCCATGACACGGTCCCAAGTTTGAAATTATTGAAGGTATAAATAATCACCTTCATGCATTGTGATCGGTGGGACGACGGTCATGTGTAGAAGGTATGGTTCCTCTCTCGGGATAAGTGGAATGAAGCTAGGCTCGGTCGGCATAGGAAGGAATAAGAGAACCTCCGTGGTGACATGACCCACGATGCACACGGAGGTAATGGACCCTAAGGATGGATGTGTGAAGCTACGACTATTGGGTTGGTCGAAGCCTCGGGCCAATAAGTGTGTCAACTGCAACTGTCGGTCTAACCACTTAAGAAGGTCGTCCAATGTATCAACGTGGTATGGAATGAGTTGACGGGCACTAAGTGTAGTGCGGGGTCCATGGATGGGTAGCAAAGCGATCTAGGGACCAGGCCTATCTTGAGCCAACAAAGTAGTGGCTCGGTGATGAATAGCTTTCCCGTTAGAAACACGGTTGGCTCCAAATGAGGTGGCTCCGAATAAAGATAGGAAGGTAAAGTAGGTGGAAAAGGAGCTCTAGGGGAAGGGTTCCCTGGCTGCGGTTGGTGAGGTCACGGGGAAAGAGCGTCCTGCCTCGGGGGTTCATGTGGCCATCCGACCGGCTCGGCACTCTGCTGAGAGGTAGATGCTCGCCGAAGGGCAGCATCAAACCTTGACTCGAAAGGCTCAACCTCTAGAGCGACATGATAAGAATGCTCCAGAGAGGTCACATCGCGGCAAAGCAATTCAAATTGGTAGTGAAGTCGCAAACCTCTCCGGAACTGAAATGCGATTATGGTGCTCTTCTCTCCAACTCCACTTCCCAACCGGTACTCATTGAAGTCCCTAATGTACTCAGACACGGACATGTGGCTTTGGACGGGTCTGATCGAGGCTTTCTCTTGCATTGGGACTTGGGCGTAGGGGTTGGCCATAGTTGCAAAGAGATGGGAATTGGTTCCCCTAGGAGTGGGCATGCATGAGACTCTTTCTCTCTCTTTTTATTATTTTTTTATACAAAACTAATGCAAGCACCTAGACACGACACTAAATGGTAAAAAGGGGTAAAATACATACTCGAATACAAACCTAGACTCAACCCATATCTGATACGTGGTGGAGATTTGATCCGAAGATCGCACTCACGCAAGTGTGCTACCTTCCCGATAGGCGTAACCTATCATTCTGGCAACACCTTTTGATATACCGGGTATAGGAATGCAATGTGACACCTTGGACTGACTACCCTAGACTTAACTTAGCTTTGATACCAATTTGATGCAGGATGGGACACGAACCTGGGACTCTAGCTCGCGGACGTCCCTAAGCGAGGGAAACGTGCGGAGGTGCGCAGTTGAGAAATCGGCAATGAGTCTCAGGTATCTGCTTTTCCGCGTTCTCGGATCGAGTCACGGGATGGTTTCCACTAACTTACTCTTGCAGCGGCGATAAAATTATAACGAGCTACGTTCCTATCAATCACTCGTGCAATGAGATTCAAAAATATACGAGATAAGCAAATGCATCAATGAAGGAGCGAAAACGTACCTCCACGCTTCAGGCGTGGGGAAGATGACCCCGGCCGAAACTTGTACTCCCGGTGTACAGTAAATAAATAATTACAGCACTGAGTTTAATTGCCCACTCCACGCAGAGAGGTAAAGGGTGACAATAATAAATCGGGAATACCAAGCTTGGGTTGACGGGCATCAATTTGGAACGCTCTCGGGCCGGAGACGAGCTGCTGGTCCGGCTCGGTTCTGCGGGGCCTGAGGATAGCAGGCGGGTCCGGCTGCTGAGACGGTGGTGCTCGGGCACCTCCTTGCTGGGGCGGCTGGCTGTGACGCTGTAGGGGGGGTGCCGATCGATCTCCGAAAGCAGCGGTCGCCGAAGCTATCTCGGCGTATTTTTGCTGGAATTACCCGGTGACTGCTTTGCTGGCCTGCTCTTGGATCAGAAATGCGCACTCTAGGAAAAGAATTACTGCGCCCAGATCCGGTGTCGGATCGAGGCAAGATTGGTACTGTTGGAAACTAGACTTGAAGGGATACAACATATATTATTTTCAGGTCCATCCAGTAGATGGATTAGAAATGAAAATGGCTATTCCCAATGTTTTTTTGCTGGCTCAGATTACAAACAGTCAGGACAGAACAGGTTCGGCCTGAAAATGAATTTTGATCGACAAGGTGATGGTAGATCTAGACTCTGAGAAAATTATGGGTGGAAGAGGGGTATGTGAGGGACACGTATGATTTGTTTGGGAATATTTGAAGATGGCTAAGGGGGCGGGAAAAATACAACAAGACACTATCCCACAGATCTGCTGATTGGTAGACTGTTAGGGGTAGAACTAAAATACGGAGAAAAATAATAAACTGTGGCAAATTGACACAAAATTTATATGGATGGAAAGCTAACACAAATAGGAACAATCTCTCAAAATCTCAGCTTGATCAGAGTTGGGAGCTGGGAGAACCGACATGTTCTTTAACTTACTGTTCTGGATCTCGGAGTTCAGGACATCAGGGTAAGGAGATGGTTGTGGCGGCTCGTCAGCGGCACGAACGGAGGCGGCGGCGGCGGTGACTGGAAATCACATCCAACAGAGGTGATAGAACTTAGAATCCACCAAGTTTATGGTATCACACCATAGAAATCAGAGCAGCCCAGCTCTAAGGGGGAGAGGGCAGATAGGGGCGCCCTTGGGCTTGCTTGGAGCAAATACTTTTTTCCCTTCATTCATTCTCACAAAATGAAAAATACATGGATTATATAGAAATGTACAAATGACCTAAACTATCCCTAGATCTAGGGTTAGGGAGGGGCAAATAAGGGATATCATTTTCTTCCCCCATGTGGTCAAAAGAAAGAAAAATAAAAAAATTACAAGAGAGGACAAAGGAGGGGGCGCCCCCTTGACTAAGGGGAGTCCAAGTTTGAATTTTCCTATTCTAGTCCCCCCTTGGTCCAAGTCCAATCTTGGACTTTGAACCAGCCCCACATGGGCCCTAGAACCTAGGTGGACTAATGGGAAAGAGGGTGAGGGACCCTACTGGACCCACTGGCATTTTCCATAGAAACTCAAAGGCCTTTTTGCAAAGAAACCCAAAGATTTCTAATGACTAACCCTTTGGCTTATAACGCCTTACAATTGCAAACCCAATTAGCCAAGGATATAAATACAAATAAAAGGTCACAAATGTAAAAATAAAATGTTAGTGCTCGGTGTTGATTCCCATCAATTCTCCCCGGGTGGGAAGAACTCGACCCCTTCGAGTAAGGGGTGCGGCTGCTCAAGTAGCTCCTGTGGATCTGTCACCGTCCAGGTAGCGCAAAGTACTCTCCACTCCAAGTAATCGTCACCTGCTCATCCCGTATATATTCGATATACACATGCTGCTGTGGGAATGAGGCTTAGTGGTGGACACTCCGGGGTGGGGTCACTCTCAAAGGACGGAGACGGCTCAATGACTCACTAGGAATCACCGCTGGGTCCCTTTATGCGACTAGATCTGAGATATTGAGGTAGAGTCAATCCAAAATTCCGACAAGTCTACAACGTACGCATGAGATCCGACTTGCCTCATACTCGAAAGGGATTGACATCACGAGCTGACATGAGACCGACTATGCGACTCCTAACACATGCATGTACGGACTCTAAGCAAATAATGAAAAACACAGACTCCTACAAGACCTTAAATAAACCTACTGTTAGACTGACTCATACATATGCAATGGTGGACCAAGACATCTGAATGTGTGCTATGCATACACAAGACGCAACCAAATGTTGGTAGAATCATGGACTCTTAGACATCCCAAAATGCACCATGCATGCAAGGACTTCCTATTAGACTGTGGAGGTTTGGGAGGTTTGGGTGGGGCAGGAGAGTTGAATGCACCTTTCTCATCACCCCTATATGTATGTATATCTCGCCAGTGAACGGGCTTGATGGGTGTAGATGGCCAGGCTCGTGAGGAAGGGATGTGATAGTGGACTCCCTCGAAGAAGTGGAGTAGATGTGGTGGGTCAAGAGGTTCACTTGGGAAGAGGTCGAAGAGATCAAATAATGTGTGACCCCTTGATATGGGTTCCCCCATGACACGGTCCCAAGTTTGAAATTCTTGAAGGACCTTCATGCATTGTGATCGGTGGGACGACGGTCATGTGTAGAAGGTATGGTTCCTCCCTCGGGATAAGTGGAATGAAGCTAGGCTCGGCCGGCATAGGAAGGAATAAGAGAACCTCCGTGGTGACATGACTGTAGATGCCTAATTTTGGACATCCCACGGACCTTATCTAGCCATCATTGAAGTGACACCTTTTTCCTTGGTTGATTGGTTGTGTGGAGTCTCATCCCTCTTAGATAGGCTCCACCCTGTCCCATCACAGATCCAAATTTCTGAGGTTCTATACATGATTCTACACATATCTTGCTCTGATCCCTGTGCGACCAAGGTGTTGGCCGCCCACAACCAAGGGCGACCAGAGACCTGGCCGCCCAGCCCCTTTCAGGGCGACCAGAGATTTGGCCGCCCACCTCCCAAGGCGGCCAGAAACCTGGCCGCCCACCATCCAAGGTGGCCAGACTGCTGGCCGCCCAGCTCCTTAAGGTGGCTATCGACCTGGTCGCCTAGCCCCTTGGGCGACCAGAGCTTTGGCCGCCTCCTGTCAACTGCCAGTCAAACCCACTATCTGCCCACGCCCGGCACGTCCTCCGAAGCTGCTCCTACTCCAGGAGGTTCCAGGCCCACGTAGCCTCACACGCATCCATCTTTCGAATGTTTTTTGGAGGGAATTCCCCACATACAAAACCTCCGTTCCAAACCATCTGACGGGGGTGGGACATTTTTTTTCTCACGGAGAGAGTGGAACATTTTGGGTGGAGGAGAGGTTCTGTCAGTTCGATGAGCCAGAAAGAGCTGTGAGAATGAGAGCAAACCTTCCCCGATCTCCCCTAGCAGTAGAACATGAAGTTGGAGAGCTCCGCGACCGGAGAGTCCTGCTTGCAGGGGGCTGCCATCAACATGGTCGCCCACCCCCTCTGAGCGGCCACACATGTGGCCACCCTCTGCTGGTTGATGGGCAAACCCCGTCCTTTCTTCCTCTATCCTTTATCTTGCTGCATTTTACTCCATTTCACTGCATTGCATGCATACTAGATCTTCCTAAATCCCTGTTTAAAGAGGTTTTTTCAACCCAAAACATAGGGAAGGCGGATGGTCCAAAGTCTCGGCCATCCCCCTTCTCGCCCCCCTCCCCGGTACGATCACCACCATTTGTATGTTTATTCCTTTGGTTTGAGCATATACTACATAATCATAGTCTAATGGTCTCTTCTATTTGCTGGTTGTTTTGCAGGAACTTCATCATCGACTCGCAGGACTCCTTGTTCTTGGCCGGCCGAGAATGAGGATAGAAGAACCCACCATCTCTCGTTCCTAAGGCGTTCAAGATCTTCTTACTCCTGTGAGGCCCAGGTATAGGTATCTGGCATTCACGTTATTTCTATTCTTCTAACCTTTGCACTATAGGTTTGCAACATCATAGTTTGGGAGGCCACGCATCATTCGCACACCTTCACGCGGACGCCGCTACCCTTCCGGCACCTACAACCTTCTGGCGATCACAGTGGGACGCTGATTGCTCACTGTGAGTTTTTGGATTGAAGTTCATTGCATTCACTTTCCAGTAAATAGCCTTTTCCATCCTTATTTTTTATTTTTAGTTGCTTTCTGCGCTTGTTCTGCACTTGGTGGACCTGCAGGACCAAAACAGAGGGTGGCCAGGCTTTTGGCTACCCAGGTCCTAGGGCGGAAAGAGACCTGGCCGCCCACCACCCTACTAGGTGGCCAAAGACTTGGCCGCCCAGGTCTCTAGGTGGCCATCGATTTGGCCGTCTTCAGTTCATGTTTCTGCTTCCGTTTCAATCCTTGTTGCATAGTTTAGCTTCTGTTTTGTGTATTTTTGCTTCTATTTGTTCTAACCTTGCAGGATTGAGTCCGGGGTGGGCTTAGGAAGAGCCGGCATCACACATATTAGGAACACCCTCCTGTTGATTTGGACTCTTCACCCGGGGATTCCCACTCGGGTGTAACTAGTCCTTTTCAATTGGGAACCTTCGTGAGTCCCCGTGAACTGTGGATTCCCACACAGTCGCCAGGCTGGTTGTATCTTGAAGTCCTATTAGATTTCCTAAAGGGGTTTGAGTGAGAATCATCTTAGGATTATCTTGGAGTTTGTCCTTGATTCAATCAGAAAATTTCATTCCCATCTAAGAGGGAATAAATTTAAATTGGACTAATCTTTGGCTTAACCTAAGCTAAAAATTTGGGACGCATTGTTTGAATACATGCTTGTTGTTGGATGCAATTAATTCAACCTTAATTGGCCTTAAGAATTCTACTTGAATTTCCTAAAAGTTAATTAAGTTGAGTTGCAATGGCTCAATGTTATTCCAACATGCATGTTGTTGATGAGGACGATCTTGATTTCTATGACACACAAACTCGGCTTGATGCCGAAGAAGATGCACCCATTGCCTTCATTGGGATGTGTCAAAATTCACCAATTGATATAAGTCAAAGCACAACTAGTGAAGAATCATCCTCCAAAAGTCAAGGGCCAATCAATGTCAAAACTCCATCAATTTCCCCAAAGGAAGACTAAGAGTTAGCTAGGGTGCTATCTCGATATTCCCCTAACTATTTCATCACCCTAGCTTCTCAAGGAAAATCACATCTCACTCCTCAATCCACTCCAAGGAGATCTCCAATTCCAATGCCAAATTCATTCAATAGGACTCTCTCCCGTGTTCCTAATCAACCTAACCATCCTCTCCGCTCTCAAGGGGTTGCATCCTCTCCAATTTCTCATGCTATACCCAATGTCAATGAACCCCTTAGGCAATCCAATCTCATATCCCGACAAGAGGTAGAAAGGTATGTCCGACAAGTGGTTGCCGAAAGCCTCCCCAAACCTCAACCTCATTCTTTCACTAGCTATTGTAAACTTCCGAATGTTCATTTTCCCTCGGGTTTCAAAACCCCCAAATATCGAAAGTATGATGGTTCCACGGATCCACATGAACACCTCTCTTGCTTTCTAATGGATTCTCATCAATGGCTTTACGATCGGGTCCTCCTAGTTCATCTCTTTCAAAAATCTCTAGAAGGAGAGGCCTTTAGGTGGTTCTCTTCACTCCTGGCCATTGATCTTATTAACTTTGACATTGTGTCTGAGCATTTCATTGCTCATTTCGGCCACATGGCTAGTGTAGCTCCCACTCTCACGGATCTTATCATGGAAAAGATGAAGCCCGGTGAGGAGTTCACTCAATTTGCCAATAGGTGGAGAGCTGTGGCTTCTAGGTCTGGGATTGCCATCCCGGAATCTCAAGCCATCATCGTTCTAGTCAACAATGCAACTCCTCAGCTCCGCGCTATTTTGATGCTTAGCAAATTTCACACATTTGCTCAACTCTACAAAAGAGCTCATGTTGTCCAAGCCCAACTCAAGAATTCCTCTTTTCCATTCTTCCTTCATGATTGCAATGTCCCGACATCGGAAGGGGCAAGTTCCAATGATCATATCAATGCCTTCAATCAGCTACCCAATTCTACCTATCCCATGGTTGCCGCTGCAAGCCGCGGGGCACCTATGAAGGGGCAAGGGAATGCCCCTAATTCCTTTCCTTTTCAACAATCACCTCATGTTCCATCCTACACTCAGGAAAGGTTAGCCATGGTTAGGGGCAATCAAGAGTTTAGGTCGATGGAAAGAGGACAACATTGGCAATATGATGAGGAGGAAGTGGCGAATGATCAACCCATAGTGAGCTCAGACACAGGGAACACGATTGGCCATGGACAAGGGGCAAGACCTTTGGTCTTGATTCGACCCAAGAGAGAACCACCCCCAACAAAGCCAAGACATTCTTCCTTCCACTCCAATTCCACCAGAAGGGGCATGGCCCTTAGTACCCATTCTGCCTAAGGGCTCATCCATTCAGCAGCAACATCAAGGTGTCTCTCCTCCGCTCATGGCGGATTTTAATTCAACTTTATCCACTTTTCACCAAGATACCTCGCAGGAGGAGCTACTATCACTTATTGATCTAATCAAACCAGCTCCTACCCCAACTCTGCTGCCAACTCAGTTTGAATCAACCCCTATTGTTGATGAGTCTTCTGCAACTCCTACCCCAATTGATCTAGCTTCGATTCAGCTTCCCCAACATAAATCCATTCCCTTTGATGAATCAAGTGCTGGATTTGCTCTCCCAAATCATGATGTCATTCCAACTTTCCAATCAAGCTCTCTACATATCCCCAATCCTCATATTGCTCCTCCTTTACAAATTTTGGCTGACATCTCCACGGTGTTGGACCCGGCCACGATCATGTCATCAAAGGACAAGGAGCCCATCACCTCCACCTTGGATATCCATCAATCTACTATATCCTTTGAATCCTCAAAGTCACCCAAACTTAGGGAGAAACCTCAGGATGTAGGATGGCACATAATGTCTAAGATGGGCTATACATCTGGCGCAGGGTTAGGAAAAGAAGAACAAGGAATTAAAGAGCCTATTAAGGAAAATGGAACATTTGAGAGATTTGGATTAGGGTGTCAACCAACTAAGGTTAGCAAAGATGAATCAAATAGGTGGAATTTGCATGATCATTTTGTGAAGGAATCATGTCCTTTGGAAGAGAGAATTGCTAATGTGGAAATATTGCATGAAGGTGACCATGTGAATTCGAGAGAAAAGTTAGACAATGTAGACGTAGAGGATTTGGGTTTATCAAGGCTATTCTCTGAAGACTCCTTGTCCCACTCGATAACCCAAGAAGAAATTCATGAAACAAAAGGAGAACCAACTCTATTAGTCCTCCTCTCTTTTCTGTTCCTCTTATTCACGTCATTCAAAAGTGGTTCCATCTCCAAAACTGATCAATTCCAATCAAAAAAGTCAGAAGCTATCATCGAGAAGCCCACTCTAGGGGCAAAACTCTCAAATCATGATTCCCCAGCTCGGGAACTTTCATCCTCCATCCTTAATCACACAGCTCCAATCAACAGCCCTGCCAGGGGCATTTGCCTTGTACATAATAGGTCAGATTTAGAAGAGTCTAAACCTTTAGCTACGCCACACAAGAAGGTTTGGGGCACCCGAATTCCCTAGCAATTCTGATCAGGTCTAGTTGAAAGTTATAATTTGTTAACTCAAATCATAATATTTAGTTTAATGAATTCAATAAACCTGTTACAAGATGAAGAACGATCTAACCCGCCTCCTATGGCCAAACAAATTCAGGTCAAAGAACCAACCAATCCTAGTAGGTATAGGGGTCGTGTCCACGGCCACGTACTTGCTTCCCATTCACTTAAACCTTGTTTTCGGCCTACCAAGGAGGTGGATTGCTCCTCTTCTTCCATCCAGCAGTCCCCAGAGTGCCCAGACGATACCGTCCACTCTGTAGGAATCCCTGTGCATAGTTTATAATCCGAAATCTGAAAAAAAATAATAGAAAATTCAAACCAAAAATAAATAAATCAAAATCTGAAATCAAAGAAAATCAACAGTCTGGCAGCTGCCATGCATTTCACTCTTCATCCCTTCATGCATGATAAGGTTAGGTTGCATTAAAGCCTCGGTGGATTAGGACTTTGATCTATCGGAACCAAGGAGAATTCTGTCTAGCTAAGCTAATGCTCCAAGGGGCAAGCAATATGCACACACTCACATACTTTCAAAATACGGCAACAGCCTAAAACGGGTGACTATCCCGAAGATTTCTGGAAGAGACCAAAATCCTCCTTTTCCTCTCTACTTGACCTATCAAGACAGTCGGTGCTCTTAAGGCCTTGAGCTCAGCAGCTGAAACATGATGCCCTCAAGTGAGAGTAGGACTCACCTTCCTTCTTTTCAAAAGTGAGACCAGAGCACGTGAAGAGGGCAGTGTCCCCGCAGGCAAACAAACAAAAAAATTCAAAAGGTAAAAAGGGACCAAAATTCTCAAAATCCTGAGCAAAAGAATGAAAGAAAGAGAAATCCCAAAAGGGAACAAATGAAAAAGCATGGTCGTGACCGTGCCTGGTCGAGATAAAGAAAGTCCTGCAAATCAAGTCAAGGGGCAACACAAAAGCATAACATCTCGAAGGTGGTCCGAAATCACCGAAAGGGTGGAGTGAACTAAGCATGCTCATTGCTCGTCATTTTAACAGCTTTGATGATCCTCTTGTGAAGTTTATCCCCTACATTCTCTTTTATTTTTGAGGACACGGAATCCGATGGAAACTCCGAAGGATATAACTCTGTTGACGGCTTGTAGCCATTTTTTCAAAAACACACTTTATGATTGTCTACCCCGAAAGAACAAAAGCCTTTGCTACAAAGAAATCTCTATGTTTCTGGTATGTCAATATTCTCATCACTTTATTGTCTTCTTTCATCAACCTCGGGCTTAGGATAAGTCTTAATCAACGGGACCATTATTCGAGGAGTATAGAGTCCCAAATCAACCTAGATGTGCGCTCAGGATACCTGGGAGGTTGTAGAAAGAGCCTATCCTTCCTTCATTGTTGTGATGTCTCATGGGCAGTTGCCAGACGTTGGCGAAAAATATCAAAATATGTCAAAAATCCACAAAAAAATTAAAATATTTAATTCCAACAAAAAATCAAAATATGTGAAAATCAAAAAATCTAAATATTCCAAAAAAAATCCCAAAGATGGAGTGGCATCTCCCCAATTCCTCCACTACCACACCACTTCCTTTCCTTTATTGCTATCCCACAACTGCGAACCCCAAAGGCTACTCCCCTTTCTTCATCCCATCCCACCAGGGGATTTATACTTGCACTGCTACCAACACCCAAACTAGGGGCAAATTGCACTCCCATCCACCCATCCAAGCTTAGCCAAACCCCTGGCTACCTTGTCGAGAGGTAGAGCACTCCTCGTTCCTTTGCTTTCCATGAATCTTAATGGCATTCGAACTCCGCCAGCTCGACACTTCAACTTGAGTCCTAATCAAATGGCACCCTCATATCATTTGATTTTCAGCAGATGCTTGGTTGCATTACCAATGCCTTTTTATGTACCCTTTCTACTCCATATCCCCCTGATTGGACAAACGTCCTACCTATGTCAGCGGGTCCAAGACAGACTTCGGTTGTGGAGCTTGAACTATCCTTTTATTGGTCTTCCCCCAACCAGACACCTTGCTGGAGTCAATTGATGTGCTAGGTGAAGTTAGCATAGGCTTGTGGACACCAAAAAAATGATGATAATGATCATGGCGACATTCGCGTCTACACATTCGAGCGCGAGTCGAAGACGGAAAGGCCGAATAAACCTCATGCCTCGCCCGATCAAGATGAGAACTCGCTTGGTGGTCCGCTACCCGCTAAGGGAGCCCCCTAAGCAGAAGATACAACTACAACGCTCCGACCGACCATCCCGAGAGCTGAATCAGAGAAAAATCAAGAATTTGGGCACAGTCTCGGCACGCACCGAAAGTCACGCAGAATCTGGGACCGAGTCCCAGAGGCTACAGACGGAATACTGCAGAGGCCATACATTGCAACCGGAATATTCTGGGAATGCCGACATTCATATAAACGGCCGCGACTTCGAGAAGAATTCGTTTAGTGCTTAAAACGGCACGAAGGAGCCCTAAAACGGCGCGCCTTAAAACGGCGCACCCCCCTCTTAAAACGGCGCGCCCCTTTTCTTTTTGGCTACACGGCGCGCGAAGGGGCATCCCCTTTGATGCTTAAAAGGGCGCCCCTTTGAATAGGGCATCGTTTTAACCCCTCATTCCATTCTATGAAGCACTTCCCCGGCGCGTAATCAACCCATCCCGTCGGCATGCCGATGCTCTGTTTAATGGTGTGCAGAGAGCATTTAATGTTTTGAAGCCATGCCTTCACCCCGTTCGACAGTAAAGCGGTAGTGATGGCATCAGCAGTAGATCCTCCCGGCAGATCTATGAATATCCCGTCCTCGGATGAATGGCAGCGTACGGCACGAATCAACATCATCCAGCACAACAACAACATTGTTGCGAACAAGACAGAGGTGGCGGGAGTTTTCTCCCCCCACTGTCTGTTCCATATATACTCTATCTGCTCCATTGGAGAAGAGGGGGTTTGAAGAAGAAGAAGAGAGCTGCTCGAACCCCCTGGGCTGTATGCAGTGAAGAGAAGAAGAAAAAGAAGAGGAGAAGAGAGGCTCGAACCACCCCCCAGTTGGGCTATTGAAGAGAGAAGAGAGGGCCCTTGGCTGGCCATTGAAGAGAAGAAGGAAAAGAGAGAAGAAGCCCCGTCCCTGCACCTGCTAGGTGAAGAAAAAAGAGAGATGGAGCGTGAAAGAGAAAGGTGAGCTCGGAGGGGGAGGAGCTTGTGCCCCGTTCCCCCTCCCCCATCGATGTATTTCTTTCCTCTTTCTTTGATGTGTTTTCCTTGCTTTGGGGTAGATCTCCCCTCCTATATTTCTTTTCCCCCCCTTTTTTTTCTTGGGGATGAATAAAAAGAATGCTTTCTTTGTGGGCATGGGCGGTGTTCTTCTGCTTCCCTCTCCCTCTCTCTGTTTTCTACTCACCTAGGGCCCTTCGAAGCTTGCTTCTGCGTAGCACAGCCTTCGGAGGAACCCGTCAGAGAGGTGAACATTCATGGCCCTTGTGGCAAACACTTGTCCCGTTTGGAAAGTTCCTCACCCGTGAGCTGTGGTCGTTCTTGTAGGCTGGCCCTCGAACGTTCCATACTCACCTCTGGGTTCGGACCGCCGTGAGGCTACTCCGATTTTTGAGAGTTTACCCCGGAGCAATCCGTGTGGTGACTCTCCTTTATCTCCGGCAAGTCCCGGTCCGGGGGAGGTGCTGCCCAATTCTTGCCAGGGCCAAGAACAAGATGAACAAAGAACAAGAACACATAAGGATAAAAAAACAAAGCTTCTTCGGACTGAATCAACCCCACTCTTGAAGCCCCTGAACAGAATGAGCCTTCTGAGTTCCTGTATAACAAACTCACCCTTCGAACGAACACTTAAGCATTCATGCTAATTCCTCTTAATAAACAACTAGAAAAATTAAACCCCCTCTTCACCAACGTAATCCACCAAATGAATGAACAAACGGATCATTAACCCAACCTGCAGGTGAAAGAAAAGAAAACACACAGTCAAAAGCAATAAACCCTCGGGAGGGGCTAATCCAGCGCGGTCACTATTCCTTCGCGCCGTTTTAACCCACACTCGAAACCCCTTTCGATTCTAATCCGGCGCCCTTAAAATCGGCGTGCCCCTCTCCCCTTGAATGGCCCAATTCTGGCGCGCCCCCTTTTGTTTAACCGTTAAAACGGCGCGCCCTTGACTCCCTCTTGTCCCGGCGTGCCTCCCTTGCAACCCTTAAAGCGGCGCCCCTATAACTGGCGCCCCCCCCCCTTTTAACGTCCTAAACCGGCGCCCATATGTGCTCCACTATTCACCTTAAAACGGCGCCCCATTTCCTCCCTTGAGCTCTAAAACGGCGCCATCCTCTTCCTTCGCTAACCGGCACGCCTCCTTAATACAAAAAGGGAATAAACAAGCAATAAAATAATGATAAAAGGTCAATCATGCTAATAAAAGAATGAAAGGAACTCCATCACCCGTGCCTTAATTGAATTTTTGTTCCGGGGGCGCTGCCCCCGGAAACCCCCGCAAGGGGCGTTGCCCCCTTGACCCCCACGACCTGACCGCACAGGTCGATCCGCGTGCGAGGGCGCACGATGGCAAGTTCGGGTTCCATGCTTAACAATTCACTCCCTCGGACTCGGTCCAAAGAGAAAATCAATGATGCCTCGTGGTATCGGGCCTGGACCTCGGAACCCCCGACATGGTCATGATCCGAACACAGTCTGGGCCAATAGTTCGTTAACTCGACCTGCTTCTCCCGGGATCTAATCCCGCAACGCCACATTAAACTTGTCGTGTCTATGGCATACATTCGCACGGTTTTATCGTCGTCTTTGATGCTTCAAACGTGGACTCACATCCGAACAATGAATGGTTCGACCGTGACCGACATGCACGCATACCTTGGAACCTTCGTTTCCCCGGACTGTGCATGAAGAGAAAAGCAATGACGCCCCATGGCATCGGACTTGGATCTCGGGAGTGTGAGCGACGTCACGCGGTTCGGGGTGCGAAGAGGACGCGGAGCGCGGGGGCTCCTTCTTTTTTGTTTGCTGCAACACAGAAATAAGAGAAAAGAGAAGGGGCCACCACGGGAGATTGCTCCGGCGGGGCGAGCGGGACAAATGTAATATAGCAAGATATGGGGGTTAAACGGCCATAGCGGGAAGTGACTCGCCGCGACCTCGGGGGGACGGGATTGGTGCAGAAATTAAATAGTAAGAATTGAAACGGCCATTGGGGAAGTGACTCGCCGCGGCCTCGAGAATATGAGTAGATAAGAATATAACAGAATATAAGGAGAATATAAAGAGCGGGAATTTAAACGGCCATTGGGGAAGTGACTCGCCGCGGCCTCGAGAACAAGATGTGATCGCCAGGGGCCGAAAGACCCCAAAATAAAGAAAGTGATCGCGCCTACCTCAAGAGCGGGAGATGGCGGGTTGCTTCTTCCTCCCCCTTCGGCCGGCCGACGGAGAGGGCTTTCCTTGGGTACCCTTGCAAAACAACGACAAACAAGTAACGAGTGGATTAGAAAGATGAAGGTGTAGTATTCAAATCCTTGCGATAAAAATAACGAAATGATGGCAAGACACACACCTGGTTGGTGTTGTCTTTTAAACCCCTCTCGGACTCGAGTAGGAGGAAAATGAGATGATGGATGCAAGAAGTATATAAGAAGAGGCGCCCTTATGAAGGGGGATAGATGATGCGAGATGATGAATGCAAAAGAACTAAGAAGAAAAGGAAAGGATTGGCTTATTGGATGTGCCGATGGTGAAATCCGGCGGAGCTCCGGCAGCGTAGGGATGGCGTGGAAGCGCGGTGGATGAAGACGACCTTCCTCTCGCGAGCGTGGGCACCCGAGAAGCCGGCAGAACCTCCACCTACAAAAGACCCCACGGGTTAGAAAATGACTCCGGTAGCCTCTGGGCTCTGGCAGCCTATCGGATCTCTTCGAAGCTCTTTCAGAACTGAGGGGGTGGGCCTCTATTTATAGGGCTCCGGAGGGTGGAGGCGTCCAGGACCCTGGACACCTCCATCAGGGCCGAACTAATATTTTATTCTATTTTTATTAATTTTTTTGGAATATTTTTGTGGAGGCGTCCAGGGGCCCGGACGCCTCCAACAGGTCCACCGAAAATCGACGACGGCCGCATGCGGTTTGGTACAACGCGTGATTTTATGAGCGGCGCCTCGTGATTCAGAAATGGACGCGTCCAGGTGGCTGGACGTCTCTATAATTTGGATTTTTTCACACACGACAAACCGTCGTTCGGTGAGCGGCGCCCGTGAGAGAGTTGATGGAGGCGTCCAGGGGCCTGGACGCCTCCAAAATATATTATTTTTATTTTTTGTTTGTCTTTTTATGCTAGGGCTGGCATTTTGATTTTTTTATATTTGTTTTTATGGAGGCGTCCAGGGTCCTGGACGCCTCCATTAATATATATTTATTTTTATTTATTTGTTTGTTTTTTATGCCAACTGGCATTTTACACACATTTTTTATTTTTGTTTTTATGGAGGCGTCCAGGGCCCTGGACACCTCCATTAATATATATATTTTTTATTTGGTTTTGGGCCCTGAGAAAATAAAATAAAATAAATTAAAAACATGGGGGCGTCCAGGGGCCTAGACGCCCCCATTAAGACCCACCCGGGTCCTCAGATCAGGCGTCGGCGGCCGCCCGGCAGACACCCTTCTTGATTCCAGAACCTCTTGGTGCGTCTGACTGGTGTTGATGCCGTCCGAATGCCGTGACGAGACGATTACGGATGCCGAAAAAGGTAGAAGAAGACCCAAGAAAAGGAAGTACTCAAGTGATTCGAAATGCGTAAGCCGTCGCGGGGCGTCGTATAGTAATATGAGACTTTCTCAGGAGACGTCAAGAATGGCGTGTCTACAGCTGCCCCGCCTTGGCGTCTGCTTTGCAAGGGAGCGACACGTAGTGGAATGGTATCGAAGTGGAGTGAAATGAAGTGGGAGCGGACTGATAAGTTGATGCCAAGGTGTGATGAGACACGCTTTTGACGTTACTGTTTGGAATCTTTCCTGAAGTTTCAATGAGGCGACCTTGAAGAAGGTCTTTCAAATATTGACGATTGCTTGGACGGAGATCAAATAAGGGAGGGTGAGATGTGCGCTCAGGCACGAAAAGGAGACCAACTTCTCGGTGTGGAAGTACCTGGGTCATAAACCGGAGGTTTCACCTTTGGGGAGCGGTTACCAGCCAATGTGGAAGTGCTGCGGCCAAGGTGGGTCAAACAAGGTCAAAAGCAAAGGAATATCTGAGGGTCTGTCCAAACAAGGGTCTCCTTTGGAAGAGCAACGTAGGGCCGTTTCAAGGAAACTCAGTATTTTATTCGGAGTGGAATATCTCATATTTGTAGGAATTGAAGCACAACGGCCTTCGCAATCGAATCACTTGAATGATTTTCCGCAATAAATCAAAATCCTATATGAATGCATGCTGGGTTAAAATAAAAATTTAAAACAAACTAAAATAGAAGATAGCCAAGGATAATATTGTCAACTTGTTAAGAACGGGTCAGGATACCGATCCGGTGAGCCGACACTGGGCTGGGGCCCGTTTATCCGCGCACCAACTCACTGAATGGAACCGTCGTCCCCATGCTACCACAAGTTAACGGCCTATCCGTACAACCCAAATTCTTCCGGGATCATCACTATTTTTGTTGAAGGGGAACTCAAATCCCAGATTTGTTCGGGTCGCAAGGTCCTTGACATGTTCTAGTAGCGTAGGTATCGTATACTATGATGCATGACATGGTGGGACCAACCATTGAAAGGTGGGACAGGAGACTGGACAAAGACGTCCGTTAGTAAAACCTGCACAGACTAGCAAAGGTTAGCAACATCAGAAAGTAGCAGAATCACAGCAGAATCGCACCACAGTACAAAGGAGATCCAGACAAAATCTTGACAATGACCACTGATGTGACATGTTCCGTCCTGTAGCGATCTTTCCTTCCTATAAGAACTCCCCTTAGGCCAGTTCATTCAAATGCACCAAGGTGGGTTTTGGAAGCTCAGGAGAGGAAAGAGAGGAGAATCTAGAGATTTTCAGGATGGAAGGAGAGTCTTCCCGCGTTATGAAGAGGAGCAGGCCTAGCAGCGAGATCAGGCGACTCTCCGACCTCGAGGGTCATTTGAGTGGGACGATCATGTCGCATATGGTAAGCTGATTCATTTCAAAATTCTCCACGTGAACCTTCTTCTTACTACCTTCCTTTCTTCTTCTTTCTTTTCTCTTCCAGCCATATCCACTCTTCCCAGGCCCGAGGAAGTTTTCCAAACTGCCATGGCTTTCAAAGCTAACTTCCAACATCTCCATCGGCATGAGGGCCATACTCTCGAAGTGGCATCTGCAGGGGCTCCTTATTCACGCCAAACACTATGAGAAGATTCGTATGGACTGGGCGGCTATGGGCGCACTAGTGGAGATCTGGCATCCCCAGACCCACACTTTTATCTTCCCGACCTTCGAGGTGACCATCCTCCTTGAGGAGGTGGAACTTCTGCTCGGATTGAAGAAATTCAAGAGTGACGGGAAGGTGAAGGCTATGCGGATGCTGACACGGGTGACTTCCGAAAGCGTTCTTGGAAGCTTCATGCCGCCCGACGCAGCCAGAAAGGTCCGTACTCAAAAGGGGATCGATCTCCAAAAGCTTGCGGAGTGGGTCATGGACGCCCTGAGAGGGTCACCAGACGATGACTATTTGGAGGGAATCATGAAGGGGTTCACCATTTGTCTGGCGGGTGCTCTTTTGTTTCCTTATACCGACAACATGGTGGAGGAAGACCAACTGAGTGCTATCTGCGGGATCTGGCGTGGAAAAAGGGTGGGACCCGCTGTCCTCGCCTACCTGTATAGTGGCCTTACTGCCTCGAGCATGGGTAAGCCTCCTTTTGGTTGCGCACTTGTCCTGAATTGCTGGCTTGATTTGCACTTCAAATTCGATCACCGTGAGGGAATGCCAACCGCTTCGAAGCTCTTCCAACAAAGCCCTCTTCATCATATAGCCGACGTGTTAGGGTTCGGTGGTACTGTAGTGAACCGCGTTCCGTGGCTGAAGAAACGTGAAGACTAGCGGTCTCACTTCCGCACTGTGACACAAGGCTTCTTTACTTGCGCACCGGCATGTTTGCTTTCGCTTGATCTCCTTATGAGGCCTTCCCCCAAAGTTGATCTTCAACTGATCGGTGCGACCGAGTTTGTCCTTTATAACGCGCATCGATGCTGCCTCCAGGTCGGCATTCCACGCCATTCGTTCCCACTATCGACTGGCATCGTTCCTTTGAAGAAGAGAGAGTTTGGTACTGAAGTGGATGCGAAGGAAGCGAAGGCCGTCAAAGCACCCTAGAAGACAAGTATTGTGGGAAGGGCCTTAGCGCATGTGGGGGAAGAGTGTGAGCTGTGGAGGGCTTATGTAACCGAATTGGTGAGGTTAAGGCCTAAGGCGCCTAAGCCCCTGATGTAGCTCATTCTGCTTTTCTGATGGAATAAAACCTGGCATGGATGTTTTGGGACCCCCGTCCTCTTAATTATTATTATTTTTTGTGGTTTTTCTTTTTCTTTGTGTTTTTTCTTTTGTTTGGATTATATACATACTCTTATCTTTTTTACTTTTATTATATATTTTTTATTATTATTTTTTTTGAAATTTTTATGATGGGGGCGTCCAGGGGCCTGGACACCCCTAATTTTTTATTTTTTTGATTTTTTTAAGTTTTTTTTTTGTTTTGGGGGCGTCCAGGGTCATGGATGCCCCTATGTTTTATTTTTTATTTTTTTAGTTTTTTTTTGTTTTGGGGGCGTCCAGGCGCCTGGACGCCCCAATTTTTTTGAATTTTGAAAAAAAATAAATAAAAAAGTGGGGGTGTCCAGGCGCCTGGACGCCCCAAATAGGGTGGATTCTATATATATGGGGGGGCCTCCCCCCCTTTGCTCAATTACTGTTCATTCAAACCACCCAGTCAATCTAGACGACCCATTCTTCGTCCCAATGGAGCGAGGAGGATCGAGCCGGGGTCCAGAGAAGCGGAAACGACGGGCTCGTCGTCCGAGGAGGCTGAGGGATGATGCCGAGGGGGCTGCTGCGGCGGAGGAGATTGCCGCGGGTGAGGAGGCTCTTCCTTTGGCCTTGGAGGCTGCAGTGGATGCTGGCGACGCGGCAGAGGACGAGCACGATCCGGTAAGCCCCTTAGACCTCCATTCTATTGGTTCACTAGGTTAAAAGGGCGGACGAGAGGCTGTGTGGCGAACGCCAGGTGTGAGGGAAGGAGGCGTCCAGGGGCCTGGACGCCTCCACATTTTCTTTTTTGTTCCTTTTTTTAATTTATTTATTTTCGTAAATAATAAAAAAAGAATTAAAAAAAGGAGGCGTCCAGGGAATGGGACGCCTCCATGATAATATATATATATATTTTACTTATTGTTGTTTTTGTTTTTGGGTTTTTCTAAAATTAAAATAAAGAAAATGTAATAGAGGCGTCCAGGGTGTTGGACGCCTATAAAAAAACATAAATATTTTTAAAAATAAAAATAAAAATAAAATAAGATAAATAAGTAGTATATACAGTGTTATTGTTTATTACTATTCATAATGCTGATGTGTTCTTTTGTTGGTTTTGTGGTGTGCAGGGCGTGATGAAGGGCCGGATCAGCTGGTCCTTAGTGGTGGCAGCATACCGTGGGCTGCCAGACTTCCAGAGGGCGCGTGTGGACGCCATGGGCTTTGGAGCTTTCCTTAGGATCGAGCCCTTCCGGCTCGACCTTCCTCTTATCCAGGCATTGAGGGAGCGGTGGCACGCGCCGAGCCGAGCGTTTCTGATGCCCTGGGGGCACATGGTGCCGTCACTGGAGGATGTGGCTCGGATCACCGGGCTACGGGTGGACGGAGAGGCGGTGAGCGGGGTCACCTACCCCGACTACCGAGAGAGTGCCCTGGACCTGCTGTGGTTAGAGACGAGTGTGACTGACAGGGACAGCAGGGTAGTTGGCCGAGTGGAGATCATGGAGGCGCTCGGATTCGTTGACCCGCGCCAGCGGGTTAGCGAGACTGGAGCGGAGTTTCTGGCACGATTGGAGGGAGATGCCCGTGCAGCTTTCACCCAGGATCCGAGCGAGAGGGAGCTGGTGGATCTAGACCTCCGGAGGTTTCTTTTCTTCTTCTTGGGCCGCCTTCTGCTGGGGACGAAGGGGGATGGCATCCACTGCCGTTTCCTCGGGATCTTGGCGGATCTGGACAGAGTGGGACACTACGCGTGGGGAGCGGCTCTGCTTGCCCATTTGATTGCTGATCTCTCCCAGACTTCGGAGAAGGAGACGACAGTCAGCGGCTTCGCACCTTTTCTCCAGGTACACAATTTATTTATGCATTTTCACAGTTAAATATGCAATTATTGTACTAATGATGTATGATGAATGCAGGTGTGGAGCTATTACTATTTCCCGATGGGGAGGGCTAGGCATGGGAACAGGAGGGCCGTGCCTCTGGCGCGGCGGTGGAGGCCGGTCGTGGTTGCAGCACCCCACGGCTACCAGCTGGCATCACTTCGTCGGGAGCTGAGCGAGTATCCCGAGGCCATGGTATGATGCGTATGGTTTTTTGTGTTTTCTTATGTGACTGAATGGCAACTAATATGATGTATGTATGGTGATGCAGGTGGTGTGGAGACCCTACCTGGGCATGGGCGACGCTGGCCAGCCTTGGGTTGTAGCGGGTCTTCCTCGTTTCAGGCGGGACGTGTGGGTCCATTGCCTGAACGAGATCGAGCCGCTTCGGCTGAGGCTGGTTATGAGGACGTTGGGGCTAGCCCAGGAGTGGGTTGATGTAGAAGAGCCGGCCCGCATCGGGCGGAAGACCAAGGGGAAGGCGAAGGTTGTGGACTGGCGTACGCGCTTCCCAGCACAGTACCAGGACTGGCAGCAGGGCGGGGTCCCAGTGGTGTCCCATGTACAGGACAGTACTGATTACCTGAGACGGTACCGGGCTACGTATGGGGACCGCCTCTTCCTTGGTGGTATGGCAGGGGTAAGTGAAATGAGAATGCTTCACTCTTTTATATGTATATGCATGTAACACTAACTTATGTACAATGTAGGATGCTCGTGATAACATGATCGCCGACCTGCGGGCCCAGTTGGCGGACGCCAGGCGGCAGTTGGTGGCCATCCGACAGGAGTTGGAGATCCTGGTGAGTTTATGCGATGCATTTTTTGTGACCTGGATTTTTTTGATACTTGGCCTCTAACTGTCGTTCGCTCTGTGTTTCAGCGGGCCCACCAGACAGCGGCAGCCGGGATGGCTGGTGGAGCGGGTTCCAGTTCGCGGGGCCCTCCTCCGGAGGTTTCTGCCCTCCAGGAGCAGCTGGCGTATGCGGTGGCTCGGGCTGAGGAGGCCGAGCGTGACCGCGAGGCTCGAGTGAGCGTTTGCCTGACCTCGACTCTCCTTCTGGCTGCCCTCCTTCTATCACTGTTCTCTTACGGTGCACACGTGCTTTGACAGGTGGCCGAGATCCAAGAGGCCCTGGCGCGTGCTGTTCGTGCCGAGCAGGAGCGCGACGCTCGGGTGGCGGAGCGTGACGCCCGGATTGCGGAGCTGGAGGAGGAGCGTCGATGGGAGGCTGAGGAGCTCCCTCGTGACGTGCTGGAACTGCGGATCGCCCTCGAGCTGTCAAGGAGGGAGGCGATGAGGGAGAGAGAGGAGAGGGAGAGGGATAGGGAGATCGTGGAGAGAGAGAGGGAGAGGGATAGGGAGGAGCGACAGCGGGATCAGACCGAGAGGAGGGCTTTGGAGACCCAGCTGCTGGAGCTCTGATTGAGTCTTGGCACGGCGGAGGGGAGGCTTCGGGAGAGCGAGGAGCGGTACCAGAGGGCGAAGGAACGCGGGGCGCGACTTCGTCAGTCTGGTTCTTTTTCCATGGGCAGCTATCTGGTTTCTTCAGCCGAGGAGCGTCGTCGCGCCTTCGAGGCTGGAGTGCCACCGCAGGGCGAGGCGAGCACGGCTTCTCAGGGTTCGCAGAGGCCCCCTAGGGATCCCCGGCAGAGGAGGGAGGAGAGAGATGACCAGGAGGGTGATGGTGAGAGTTAGAGAGTTGCTTGTACACGTCACCCTTCTCACTGTATGATGTACTTTCGGCTATTATATGAAATGAAAATGGCTTTCTTGTGTTGTGTGTACTTTTCTCTCTCCCACACTTTCTTCTTTGCACTGAGTTGTCCTTCGAGGCACGCTCCACGAGACCTTGCCATGAACAGCGGGGAACTACGCTTTGCACGGGGGGATTCTGTTTCCTTTCTCCCCCTTTTGGGCGCGTCCAGGCGCGAGGACGCGTCTTAATCCTTGAATTCAAATTTAAAGCATCGGGTGGCCTTTCTTCTCCCGTGCCTTACCCGCAAACGAGCCCGCCTTCCGCCGAAACTCGCTTGCCCCTTTTTCATCTTCCTCCTCTTTTGATTGATGGAGTTCGGTGGGCCCGATCATGGTGAAGGTGGAGAGGGACGAGGAACTCCTCGCCCGAGGAGGGATGCGCCAGAGCATGGAACGGCGTCTATGGAGGAGGAAGGGCCGCTTCAGGCCCCCGAGGGACCCGAGGGGCCCGATGTCACGGAGGGAGGTGAACACGGTCTGGTAGGTGCTTGGTTTTCCCTCTCTTTGATCCATTTTGAGTTTTGAAGCAAGCCGTGCGAGGGGGGAAAGGGTTCGGCGAGTGTTGCACTTAAATGATGGATGCGTCCTAGACAGGGGACGCGTTCTTTTTGACTGATGTGGGACCCTTTTCTTGCTGCAGGACATGGCGAGCACCCTGGGCCTGGCCGATGAGTGGGCGCGTGCGGACGAGCCGAGCCGCGTCAGGAGGGAGAGTCGCGGCAAGGCGAGGCTCGAGGACTGGCACGTACGTCTCCCTAGACAGCAAGGGAGTGTATTGGTGCAGGACAGCGCCGACTTCCTGCGGCGGCAGAGAGAGAGTTATGCGGGGCTTCCCCAAGCTGGGGACACGCGTGGGGTCGGTGGCTCGCGCGCCCAACTATCAGAGGCTAGGCGGCAGCTGGCCGTCGCTCAGCATGAGCTGTCGCTTCTGGTAAGTTACGTGCCGTACTTTTATCTTCAGATTTTGGAGTTTCACTGACGGCCGTTGTTTATTTTGTTCCAGCGTGCCCAGCAGACAGCGGCGGCGGGGATGATTGGTGGCGCATCTTCCAGTTCCTCGGCCCCTTTTCTCGAGATTGCCTCCCTCCGGGAGCAACTTGCCGGTGCGGTGGCCCGCGCGACCCGGGCGGAAGAGGAGCGAGATGCCTGGGTGGCGACTGTAGCGGAGCTGCGACATCGCGGTGAGGAGAGACCTTCTCCAGACATCCTGGAGTTAAGGGTTCTTCTGCAGATGATGAGGAGAGAGGCAGAGAGAGAGAAAACAGAGAGAAGGTCCGAGCGACAGCGGGATCAGACCGAGAGGAGGGCTTTGGAGGCCCAAGTGAGGGAGCTCCAACTGGGCCTTCTGGCCGTCGTGCAGAGGCTAGGAGGGATGGAGACGCGCTACGAGAGAGCGCGAGAGTTCGGGGAGCGACTGCACCAGTCTGGTCGCTTTGCCGTTAGTGGCTTCTTTGCCACGCCAGGGGAGGAGCAGCGAGTCACTGCTGCGGAGCAGGCGCCAAGAGGCGAGGCAGGTGCTGCTGGACGAGGATCCCGGAGGCTTCTGAGGGACCCGCACCTCAGGGGAGAGGAGGGGAGCGCCCAGAGAGATGAGTGATGGTGAGGATCGGCGAGCTGGTGGACTCGCCTCCTCTCTATGATTGTAGTGCTCATGACAGCTTATGTAGAATTATGAATGGAGTGATTTGATTTTCTGCTGCTCGTTTGTTCTCTTGTGCATTCCTTCTTCCCTACACTTCCTCTCCTTTGCACTGTTCCCATGTGATGGATCTGCCGAGACTCAACGCCGAGCGGAGAATCGCGTCTTGTTGTGACCATTTTCCACGGGAATCTGCCGTCGAAGTCAATAATGACGGCCCTAGCCCCTTTTCCCGGATGTTGTGTCAAATTTTGCGGACGTCCTCCAAAACATGATAGGGTATCCCTAGACAACATAGGGTGCTAGTCGTCATATTCTTCGTCCAATCAATCACCCTGTGCGAACGGTGAAGTGACACACGGGACCGCATGGCAGGTGCCTCATTGCGAGGGCTACCATTAACAGGTGATGGAGGCAATCTTGGCCCGCACTCCTTCCACTTCTATAAATTCTTGTCCCTTTTATCCTCCTAGGTATATCGAGAGCTAACTCGAGGAGCACAAGTTTTCACGGGAGAGGAGGAGTTCAAAATTCTGAGAGTTGGATGGAGGGCGAATCTTCCCACTCCTCGAAGAGAAGCAGGTCTAGTGGTAGTAGTTCCAGGAGGCTTTCGGACCTCGAAGGACATTTCAGCGAAAGGGCCCAATCACAACTCGTAAGCAAGTTTTCTTGCCCTTTTTTCCATTCTTTTTTCTTCCTTTCTTTCTTACCAAACCTCTCTCCATTCCTGTATGCGTAGAGTGTAATGAAATCTCAGATCTCATGGGAGTTAGTAGTGGCAGCATACCGAGGTCTCCCAGATTTTCAGAAGGCCAGGCTAGACGTGATGGGTTTTGGCACCTTTCTTCGGATCGAGCCGATCCAGCTCGACCTGGTCCTGATCCAAGCCTTGTGTGAGAGATGGGACCCAGTGAGTCGGGCATTCCTGATGCCCTGGGGGCACATGGTGCCCAGCTTGGAGGATGTGGTCCGAATTATGAGTCTCAAGGTGGATGGCGAGGCAGTGACCGAGTCACTTACGCGGACTACCGAGAAGGTGCCCAGAAGTTACTGGGTTTAGACCTAGATGGTCGGAAAAATAGGTCGGTAGCTAGGGCGTCCCTCATGGATGCATTAGGGCTCACCGACACTCGTCGGCGGGACGATGAATCCTCAGAAGAGTTCATGGAAAGGATGAAAATAGGATGCCGTGCCGTGTACTGCACAGATTTCGGCGACTGGGAAAGATGCAACATAGATTTGAGGAGATTTCTCCTCTTCCTTTTGGGGAGATTGGTACTGAGCTCGAAAGGGGACGGTATCCAATGTCGCTTCCTGGAGCTGCTGTCAGAACTTGAAAGAGTAGGATACTATGCTTGGGGAGCTACCATGCTGGCACACTTATTTGCAGGCCTATTCCAAGAAACGGATCGTGAGATGACTGTGAGTGGTTTCACACCATTCATCCAGGTATTTTTTTAGTTTTGCTTGTTTTGTATTTTTTTATGTTTTTGAAAAGTACTGATGACCTGTGCCGAGCAGCTATGGAGCTATTATTACCTCCCTATGGGGAGAGCTCGGCATTGGCGACCCGTGATGGTGCCGTTAGCCAGGCGGTGGGAACCCATCATGAGTGCGGCACCCCTAACCTACCAACTGATGGTGCTAAGGCGGGAGCTACAGGAGTTCCCTGCAGCGATGGTAAACTGGAGGCCCTACTCAGACATGGTCGATGCCGACCAGCCGTGGGTTCTAGCAAGTCGTGCCCGGTTCGGACGGGAACTGTGGATGCACTGCCTGAATGAAATCGAGCCGCTTCGGCTACGATTAGTTATGAGGACTTTAGGACTGGCTCAAGAATGGGTGGATTCAGCTGTGCCACCTCGTGTCGGGAGAAAGACGCGGGCACCGGTGACCTGCATTGACTGGCGCGTGCGATTCCCTGAACAGTATGAGGACTGGCAACGGGGTGGCACGATTGTAGAATCACAGGCGCGGGATAGCGAGGACTACTTGCGTCTATATAGGACAAAGTACGCAGAGCGGTTCCAACCCCGGGGACTTGTGGAGGTAGGTTTCCCCTTTTTCTCTTTTCTCCTTTTCTTGGTTTTCTGGTGAAAAATGCTGACTCGTAAGGCTGCAGGATGTCCGGGATGCCATGATAGCGAATTTACGAACTCGCTTGGCAGAGATGGAACAACAGTTGGGCGATGCCCGCGGAGCTACGAGCGCCTTGGTAGGTGTACAGTACGTTCATAATTAAAACCCCAGATTCCAGATGTTGGCTGCTAATTCACGCGGTCGTAGCATGCCCAGATTGGCGCGGCTTCCCCAGCGATGGGAGTGGGTGGTGCCTCTTCCAGCTTGTGGATTCCCACCTCAGAACTTGACTTGCTTCATGAGCAACTTGCTCACGCCACGCAGCGTGCTGCGGAGGCAGAAGGGATGCTCTCTATACAGGTAAGAGTCTTAGTGTTGAGTTCTCCTTGTTTATGCCTTATCGTGTATCTGAGATGGTACACTTGGCAGGAAAAGGAGACGGAAGAAGCGCTTGGCCAAGCCGCGCAGAAGGAGGCTAGGATAGCAGAACTGGAGAGGGAACTGTGGCGTCATCCTGATGACGACTCCTCTAGGGATGCTGTGGAACTGAGGATCACTCTCCAGTTGGAGAGGGAAGACCGCGAGAGAGAACGTGCAGAGAAAGAAAGAGACGCAGAGAGAGAAAGAGCCAACAGATTGACTGAAAGGGAGGAACGAAGGGCCATGGAGGCGCAACTATTCGAACTCCGAATCAGCCTTGGTCTTGCTGAACAGTGGCTGAGAGATGGTGAGGAGCGCTACAAAAGAGCACGAGAGCGTGGCTTTCGTGTTGGTAGCTTCTCTGCTGCTTCCGTAGATCAACGCCGGGATGCGGGAATAGGAAGAGGAGTACAGAGCGGTAGGAGTACCGCTTTTCGTAGTTGGGTAGCACCTTTGAGAGCGTTTTGCCCGGAGAGTAGTGGGATGAGTAATGCAGAGAGAGAGGGCGGAACTTGATGTAATTTGTTTGATTTTTGGAATAAAATACAAGGTTCGGTTTGTTTATTTTTCACCTTTGCTTCTGTTGCCTGAATCCCTGCACATATCACTGAAACAAACAAATCAGAATTTCTGTTCTGACTTGGCCCCTTGCTCAATAAGCAAATGGTCACTGTGACTGTCCTTGATAACTGGTCAAGGGGCCAAGCCTTTATTTAAGGAAGGCAAGGGAAAGAAGTGATGATAAATGCGACAGGCAAGCACACGAATGCAAGCGGTATTAAAGTGAGATGCTGCACGCAAATGCAATCATGCAAAATTGATTTGTTTTCTTTTTTATATTTGGCATTTTTTTATCGTAAAAAGATTTTTGTTGTTTGCAAATATGTACATTTTCTCTTTTCCATTTTTTTGTTGTTTTTATCATTTCAATTTTTTGTTGCTAACGCCCGGCAAGCACCCAAATGGCTCCTAACCTACGTGAGACAGGGGTTTCTCACTAACCTCCCAGGTATCCTAAGTGCATATCTAGGTTGATTTGGGCCTCTAGACCCCTCGAATGATGATCCCGCCGGCTAAGACTTACCCTGATGACAATACCGTCATGCCATGCTTAGGCTCCCAGTCGCTTCCGACCATAGGGATTCACCCAAAAGGTGTTCGAGGTAAATGATTTGCCCGACCCGGGTCTGTTTCCTCACAACTCTAGATGGTATATGATGGAACACCCTGGAACCCTAACGACCAACCGCGCGACGCTGACCCGGAATCAGACGCCGTCGCACCCATAGGTGACGCGCTTGCATTGGCCTAAGCCCGAGGTTAAACAAGAAGACATCAAGGTGGTAAACAGGGGTCTTGACCAGCCAGAAACACGGAGACTCCTTCGCAGCGATAGCTTTTGCTTTTCAAAGTAGGCAACCATATGTGTATATTAAAATAAGGTCGCAGACCCTGGGCAGTTTTCACCTTTCAGAAACTCCATCGAACCTTCATCTTTAGAGGAAGAAGGAAGAGCGTGGGGGATAAACCTCTTGAGAGGATCAGCAAAACCGTTAACCCGGCGAGCGAATAAGGGCCCATTAACTCTTTCCTTTCGGACAACTTCGGACCAAATCTCGAGCATTTACATTCCACGGCCCCTTTTGTGGATTCAGACTTTTGCTTTGAGGGGTTCCGTTTATCGCAACAAGCACGGTCACGACCAGGCTTTTCTCTTGATTTTGATTTTGTATTTCTTTTTGTGAGGGAGATATAGTCGCTTGACGTTTGTGGGCTCCCTTTTTGTATGCCTGCGGGGACACTGCCCTCTTCTCGTGCTCTGATCGATGCTCGAGGAAATGGATCCTACTCTTGCCTTTGGGGTTTGAGTTTCGGTTTCTCATGCTCAGCGTTTTAAGGGCGCCGACTGTCTCATTTGGTCGAAGAGAAAAGAATAAAGATTACAGCTTCCGGAGATCTTCTGGGTGACGCTCCACCGTAGGTGATGCTACCGATTTTTTTGAATAAAATACATAAGTGAGCACATGTTAGCTTCCTTCGAGCGAGCATAGGCCGACGTGGCCGGACAGGGATCTCCACGGTTCTGGCAAACCAAGACCCGGTGACTACCAAGCCTTAATGGGCCCTATCCTAACATGAAGGTTAGATGCAGGAACTTAACTACATGGTGACTGCCAGGCATCGACATTTTGAATTTTCCATATTTTTAGTGGTTTTAAATATTTCTTTGTTTTTGATGTTTTTATCTTTTCATCACTTTTTTGTTTGTGCTAAGGGTAGTATTTCTTAAGATAAAGCCCATTCCAAGGGTGGGATAACTCGGTCCCTTCGGCGTTGACTAGCTTGTAGGCGTTGCCAGGGTACACGGCTTGAATTACAAATGGTCCTTCCCAATTGGGTTGGAGCTTAGAACGCGGACCTCCAGGTTTGACAAAAATTCTTTTTACGACCATCTCACCGACTTTGAATTTTCTCTCAACGACTTTCTTTTGGTAAAAGCGAGCGAGTCTATTTTGATACACACGCGCGTGTTCGGCAGCGGCCAGCCATTTCTCATCCAAGAGTTCCAACTGGGCGAGGAGTGAATTACGACGATCGTCGAGGGGAAATTCCTCGTCCAATTGTACCCTGAGAGAAGGGATCAGAGTCTCGTACGGGACTACCGCTTCCATACCATAAGTAAGGGCAAATGGAGTCTGCCCGGTGGGGGTACGGATTGAAGTGCGATAGGCCCATAGAGCTTCGATAAGCTTTTCTGGCCAGTCTGAAAACTTACTAGACTCGCAGGTTTTTTTGATGATTTTGAGCAATGTTTTATTGGTGGCCTTCGCTTGGCCGTTACCTTGTGGGTAATAAGACGATGAATGATGCAATGCAATTACGTACCTTTTGCAGAGGTCCTGTAGGTCCTGAGAAATGAACTGTGGCCCATTGTCGGTGACGATCGTGCTTGGGACGCCGAATCTGGCGAGGATGTTTTTCATGATGAACTTGCAGACTGTTGACGCCTTGATTTCCGTGTAAGCTTCGGCCCATTTGGTGAAGTATTCCGTCGCAGTAAGGATGAAAGATTTCTGCTTGGTGAGGGAATTTGGATCACCTAGGGGACCAATGATGTCGAATGCCCACATGGAGAAAGGCCACGGGGAAGATATTGGATGAAGTGAGGAAGATGGTGAATGGATTTTATCGGCGTGAAGTTGACACTTGACACACCTACGGACATAGACAGCACAATCTTCTTCCATAGTGGGCCAATAAAAGTCTTGGCGAATGATCTTCTTGGTGAGCATCTGACTATTCACGTGGCCACCGCACACGCCCGAGTGCGTCTCCTCTACACATTTCCAAACCTCATCGTCACCAAGACATCTTAACAGAATACCAGTAAGGCTCCTCCTATAGAGTAGACCTCCAACCAATGTATATTTCTGAGCCACCCTTCTTATGGCTTTCTTGTCCTCTGTGGTGGCCCCTTCAGGATAAGACTGATCTTGGCAGTATTTGACAATTTCATAGAACCATGGTTTCTCTTCATCAGCCAGTTCTTCTTCAACCTCTGCCAACATGATCTCCTTCTTCTCAAGGATATCTTCCTGCAGGATCTTTCTTGCTATCCTGTCTTTGATATTTACGTAGGAAGCATCATCGATTGCAGGGGCGTGAAGTTTGTAGATCGAAATGGACTTAAACCATCTTCCTAGAGGGAACCTTATGGATGATGCCAACGAGGCGAGGGCATCGGCAAGAATATTCTGATGAGGAGGGACATGAATAAAGATCAGTTTGGCGAACAGTTTGGCAAAGGCAGCAGTGAGTTCTTGGTATGGCTTAAGTTTGGGATCGCGAGTGCGATATTTAGTGAGCACCTGGCGAAGGATGAGTTGACTATCACCTACGACTCGCAACTCAGTGATATGAAAAGAATGAGCGAGTTCTAGGCCAGCTAGAAGAGCTTCATATTCGGCTATATTGTTGGTGACTGGAAATCTGAGCTGGTATGCCAATGGGAATGTGAGGCCTTCAGGCGACAGGAGGGCGATGCCGATTCCTCTCCCTTGAGAATTCAGAGCTCCATCAAAATATAGCGTCCACGTTGGCTCATCTGATTGGTTGATGGACATTAGTTCCTCATCTGGAAACTCTGATTGGACGGGATCGAACTTGGGAAGAGGATGATGAGCGAGATGCTCGGCTATGGCATAGCCTTTAATCGCCTTTTGCTGGATGTAGGTGATGTCGAACTGAGAGAGAAAACTTTGCCAGCGTGCTAGCCTATCCGTAAGGACGGCTTTCTCCGGAAGGAATTTGATAGGATTCATTCGAGCAATCAAGTGGACCTCATGAGCCAAGAAGTAGTGCTTCAATTTCTGCACTACCCAAACAAGGGCAGCACAGGTTTTCTCCACGACGGTGTACTTCTGCTCACAGGGATTGAGAAGTTTGGACAAGTAATAGGTTGCCCGTTCCTTGCCTTCTTCATCAGCTTGTGCGAGGACGGCTCCCACGGAGTCATCTAAGACTGAGACGTAAAGGATCAGAGGTTTTTCTGGTTTGGGTGGAATGAGAACGGGTGGACTAGCCAGATATTCCTTCAACCCTTCAAAAGCTTTCTGACATTTAGAATTCCAGTGGAATTCTACTCCTGGCTTGGTCAACTCGTAGAGAGGTCTACACCTTTGTGAATGTTGGGACACAAACTGACGAATAAACTGCAACCTCCCGATTAAACCTCGGACTTCCCTCAAATTCTTGGGAGGCGGCATATCCCTGATAGCCTTAGCTTTGTCGGGATCTATCTCGATCCCTCTTTTACTCATAATGAAACCTAGCAATTTACCCGACGACACACCAAACACACACTTCTTTGGGTTCATTTTCAATTGGAACTCCCTTGACCTCTGTAAGACCTTAGCCAAAACTTCTGGATGTTTCATCCTGGCCCTTGATTTTACCAATAAGTCATCCACATACACTTCCAGATATACGTGCATCATGTCATGAAATATGGCCATCATCGCTCTTTGGTAAGTAGCTCCAGCATTCTTTAATCCGAACGGCATGACCACGTAACAATATGTTCCCCAAGGGGTAGTGAATGACGTCTTTTCCTGATCCTCTTCTGCCAAACGAATTTGATTGTATCCTGAAAATCCATCCATGAATGAGAGGGTTTCGTAGCCTGCCGTGTTATCAATCAACACATCAATGTGAGGTAAGGGAAAATCATCCTTTGGACACGCGCGGTTAAGGTCCCGGAAGTCGATGCAAATCCTGACTTTCCCATCTTTCTTCATGACCGGGACAATGTTCGCCACCCATTGAGGATAAAGAACGACTCTAATGAACCTGGCTTTGTGGAGCTTATCGACCTCTTCTTTTATTTTCAAAGCCATTTGAGGGTGGAAACGCCTTAACCTTTGTTTTATCGAGACGGACCCTGGTTTTAGGGTTAAACGGTGTTCGACCAAGGTTGAATCCAGACCCGGCATATCCTCGTAGCTCCATGCGAACGTGTCCTTATATTCCTTGAGAACCTCAATTAATGCCTCTTCTTCAGAGGGTGGTAGGTTGTCACTTATGAGGAGGATCCTAGGGTCTTCCTCAGTTCCCAAGTTGACTTCTTTGGTGGATTCTTCTACGGCGGTTGACGGCTCGTCGAATCTCCTTATTCCACTAGCGTATGTGCCCGCCGCATCCTCATATTCTTCACCCTCATCTTCAGTGGGGCATTCTTCATCCGTGATCTCATAGACTCCATACCCTTCATCAAATGCACAGTCGCCCTCACATTCTATTTCCGGTAGCCGGATGGGATTTTCTAGCAACTGGGGGATGGCAAGGAGGGCTTGACACCTGGCGGCTAAATCCAGAAGGAATTGACGAGGGATCTGCCTCCTCTTGGACTTCTTCCTAGGTACTAACCTTAGCCTATCATTCCTAGATTGACTGACAATATTTACAGAAGAAGAGGAAGACAAAGAGGATGGTGTAGAATGTACAGGAGAAGACCCCTCAGAGGAGGGGTAGAAAATGTCGCTCATCGGACCTTGGACGGGTGGTCCGCAAGGCGGTACGCACCCGTGGGAGATGTAGGAGGTTTCCTCAACGAAGATGTGTTGTTGGGGAGTTTGAAAATTGACGTTTTTTTTTTCGTTTTCATTTTTAATGACAAAGTAGTGAAAAGAGATTGGAGGAGAGAGAAAAGTGGTTATGGCTAGAGGATTATGAGGCTCATAGAGCAGATCATGGTTGAAGACCTGGCATGGGTTGAAAAGCCCGCATAGGTATGTAAACAGAGAAGGGGATCTGGGAAGATCATCAGACAATTGTCTGGCCCAGGAAGAAGATATCAGCAAAGGCTGAGACGAGTGGATGGAGAAGATGGCGGCTAATGAGCCGTCGACGACAATGTTGAGGACGGATGAAGATCCGTCGATGACAGAGTCCTTCTGGCGAGGATGAGGATAGTTTGGAACCTTGGCAAGAGTGGTAATATTCTCTGGTATTCCGGAGATCAATGGTGGTCCTTCAAGTTGCGGAGACGAGAACATCCTTTCCAGTGCAACGGAAATGTCCCGTATGTCGAACCATTGGTCCACTCGCATTCCGGATCTTTGATCTTGCCTCTTTTGGTGATCCTCGGACATTTTTCAGCCAAATATACAGCATGTGATCCCCCATATGCTTCTCGTGGGTAATCTCCCATCTGAACAACGAGCCCTCTGTTGAAGTGGTTTGATAGAGTCCATGTGAGGGGCTTCCAATCCGCCCTGAACGGTCCTTTGAAGCCTAGGCCAAACCTACGGTTCGGCCGAATTTCCTTTGGCGATTTGAGCATACCCTGTAATTGTGCGCCCAGACCTTTACCCTGTTGATAGCCGATGTTCCTCATAATCTCCCAACCTTTGGAGTGAAAAGGGAGACATGATGTTGCGGTTGTCCTAACCGGCTCCTTTGGTGCTAGTGGAACGTGAGATGAATCATGTACATCCAGTAATGACAATATGGGCCGATGAGACGGCCAAACAGAGGGCAGAGAGGTGTTGATAGCATCCACTGTGTGAAGGACAGGTGTACTGACCACTTTAATAATTCTCCCATTGTAAGGAAACTTCATGCACTGATGGTTGGTGGAAGGCACAGCGTCCATGGCTTCGATGTAAGGGCGACCCAGTACAGCCTTGAATGTGGGGTCCACGTCGAGGACATGAAATTCTGTGGGAATTGACATGGGGCCTAGTTCTGCCTTCAGAATAATCATCCCTTGCGGCGGCCTTTTGCTATTGTCATAAGCCGTGACCGTGATCGAGGAAGGTCTTATTTGTTCCTCGTCGACCCCACACAACTGAAGAGTGCTCATGGAGATCACATTTATGGACGCACCCGTGTCTACAAGACACGGGTTTATGGATACCCCATTGATTTTTATTGAAATGCACAATGCATATTTCCGAGCTTCCTTGGGAGCGAGCTCGTAGTTGTGGAACATGATGGCCGGTTGTGTGTCTGTTGGGGTCAGGACGGTAGAGATCTTTTCTACAGGGAGGTCCTCATTCACCATGACCCTTTGAAGGTACTCCATTAAGGCTGCCTGGTGGGATGTGGATCTTTGAAGAAGCTCGAGGATGGAGATCCGAGCAGGCGTCTTGTCCAAATGTTTTAATAGATCATACTGTGTTCCAGGGATAGCTCTTTCTGGTTGTTCTCCATCATCCTTCTCTGGCTGAGATTGCTCAAGATTCTGACTGTTGTGGGGGAAAACCCTGTGGAAAATCCTTCCACTCCGGAGCACCATTGCCTGTGGCTTTTGTACCTCTGTGGGGGTAGCAGTGGGTTTTAACAGAGGTTTGAGGGGTAGTGGTGGAGGAATGGTCAATGAAGCAGGGGTGATGACGGGAGCAGGGATTCTGATGAGGGGTTTGTTAGGTGGAGGCATGGTGGAGGTAGAGGGGATATCGCACGGATTATGAAGGATAAGGGGTCTGGAAGGTGGAGGTGGAGACGAAGTAGAAGTGGGTAGGGCTTGAAGTGGGCAATGATTTTGAGGTGGGCGATGAGTAATGAGTGGTTTTGAAGGCATTAGTGGTGATACGGTGGAGAAAGACGGGGTTATGTATGGTTGGCGGATGATAAGGGGTTTAGAAGGCGTAGGGGAAAATGTGGTAGAGGTGGATGGTAAAGTGGGGGAGTGAGAGAAGATGAGAGGGTGTGAAGGCGTAGTGGAGAGTGTCGGTTGATAGGAGATCGGGGTACGGATGAGAGGGCGTAATGGTAGTGGAAATGGTGAAGGCGATACTGACGCGGGTTGATGGGAGAGAGGTGCTACCCGGGCAAGGCGAGGGGGTTGCATGACGATGGGGTTGGAGGAAGAAAGAATAGAGGTACTTTCCTGGTACCTCCACGCTCCGGGCGTGGGGAAGACGACCCCGGCCGAAACTCGTACTCCCGGTGTACAGTAAATAAATAATTACAGCAATATGTTTAATAGGCCACTCCACGCAAGGAGGTAAAGGGTGACAACAATAACCCGGGAAGACCAAGCTTGGGTTGATGAGCAGCAATTTGGAACGCTCTCGGGCCGGAGACGAGCTACTGGTCCGGCTTGGTTCTACAGGGACCGCGGACAGTAGGCGGGTCTGGCTGCTGAGACGGCAGTGCTCGGGATCCTCCTTGCTACGGTAGCTGGCTGGGACGCTGCAGGGGGGGTGCCGATCGATCTCTGGGAGCGGCGGTCACCGAAGCTATCCCAGCGTATTTTTGCTGGAATTACGCGGTGACTGCTTTGCTGGCATGTTCTCGGATCAGAAATGCACGCCTCCACAAAAAGATTTGCTGCGCCCAGATCCGGTGTCGGATCGAGGCAAGATTGGTACCGTTGGAAACTAGACTCGAAGGGCTATAGCATATATTATTTTCAGGTCCATCCAGTAGACAGATTAGAAATGAAAATGACTGTTCCCAAGGTTTTTTTGCTGGCTCGGATTACAAACAGTCAGGACAGAACAGGTTCAGCCTGAAAATGAATTTTGACCGACAATGTGATGGTAGATCTAGACTCTGAGAAAATTATGGGTGGAAGAGGGGGATGTGAGGGACACGTATGATTTGTTTGGGAATTTTTGGAGATGGCTAAGGGGGCGGGAAAAATACAACAACAAGACACTATCCCGCAGATCTGCTGATTGACAAACTGTTAGGGGTGGAACTAAAATACGGGAAAAAATACTAAATGGTGGCGGATTGACATAAAATTTATATGGATGGAAAGCTAACACAAATAGGAACAATCTCTCAAAATCTCAGCTCGATCAGAGTTGGGAGCTGGGAGAACCGACATGTTCTTTAGCTTGCTGTTCTGGATCTCGGAGTTCAGGACATCAGGGTAAGGAGATGGTTGTAGCGGCTCGTCAGCGGCACGAACGGAGGCGGCGGCGGTGGCGGCGGTGGTTGGAAATCACATCCAGCAGAGGTAATAGAACTTGGAATACACCAAGTTTATGGCTTCACACCATAGAAATCAGAGTAGCCCAGCTCTAAGGGGGAGAGGGGAGATAGGGGCGCCCTTGGGCTTGCTTGGAGCAAATGCTTTTTTTCCTTCATTCATTCTCACAAAATGAAAAATACATGGATTATATAGAAATGTACAAATGACCTAAACTACCCCTAGATCTAGGGTTAGGGAGGGGCAAATAAGGGATAGCATTTTCTTCCCCCATGTGGTCAAAAGAAAGAAAAATAAAAAAATTACAAGAGATGACAAAGGAGGGGGCGCCCCTGTAGCACCCCATACAAAAATATAATAATAATGTTATTATTATTATTAGTATAATTATTATTTTAACTATATACATATATAACTTATAAAAATTTTATAGAAAACTTAATTAAGTGGAAGTAGAAACATAGAGTAATCATATGCAAAGAGTATCCACTTATCAATTGATTTCCTAGAGTAGTTGGTTAACTGTCTTATCCTTCACCTTGAGGTCTAGTCTTCAAAACCCACGGTCCACACATATCCTCATGTGAATATTTTGCCCATTTCACCTTAACTAATCCATCTTAGACTAATTAACCCTAATCAATTTAGAAATAAACCTAATTAATTAGGGAAATGGCTAGATGGTGTACCCAGCCTGGCATCGCACCTAATACGATCATGGGCTGAGGTGAACATTGTCCCTTTGTTCCCCGTAGAATTAAATCCAGTAGCCTTTAATACCCACCTAGGGGCTAGACCTCCCTTCCACCTGCTGTTGAAGGGAGACCTCCCTTCCACCTGCTGTTGAAGGGCTGGATCGTGAGGTTTGCAGAAGGGATGTGGCTCATGTGTTCGTTGCAGAGTTTTCTTCTTCTTCTTTTGTCTAAAACCAACAGGAACAAGTAGGTGTTCTCAATCTCCTAGCTAAATTAATAGTTAGTAAATTGTTCATCTCTATACGTTGTTTTCTACATATATTGGCATGTATTAAACTTAATTGAGTAAAATACATCATGTAGTATCCTCATATTAGATCATAACCAAGCCTTAATTCCATCCGTTAACATGCATCTAAAATATTTAACTTTAAACTTAAACTTTATTATGTTAATTTAAAGTTGCAGTTGATGTAAGGATCATTAAGATTTTTTATATACCCTGTTAATAACGTACATATCTTATTAATGTTAGCATTAAAATTAGTGATTTGTGGTTTATAAAAGCACCTGTAGCAAAACCTGAGAGGAGTTTAATCAGCATGTTTTGTTTAAAAGTTAAACTTTATTATGCTGATATCTTATTAATGTCAGCATTAAAATTAGTGATTTGTGGTTTGTAAAAGCACCTGTAGCAAAACCTGAGAGGAGTTTAATCAGCATGTTTTGGTTAAAAGTTAAACTTTATTATGCTGATTTAAAGTGGGTGTATGTGTTATTAATGAAAGGATCATGATAATGTGTTAATAATGTATAGATCTTATTAATAATCTTGTGTTTTATGGCTGATAGAATAGCTGGTAGCAGAACTGTAAGTGGGGTGTTGATATTGTTAAGCAAGCAGTATACAGTTTATGTTTTGAACAAAATTAACTATGTACAGGGTTGTGTTAATTTTGTTATTAACAATATTAACAACTGAACTAATACAATACTTTTTAAACAACAGTAAGTGTAAACGTTTTAAACTTGATCTATCTAAATCCTTAACTTGCTGATCTGTACTGGTCGACCCCTGGTCGACCAGTTTCTGGGAAGATTAGGCCTGGTCGACCAGGGGTCGACCAGGGTCACAGCGAAGGTTTAAGTGTTTATGTATTTGTTTCAAAGTGTTAATACATATTATTTTAAGTACTTGAAAAATGTTAACACATCTTCATATGCTTCATTAGTGAGATAAACCTTTCTTTGGTGGCAAATAATGTTAAATACAATATGATTAACATTGTTAAAATAAGTGTTAACAGCATTAAAACAGTGTGTCAATATCATAGAAATGCTTAAAAAAAAGTATATAGATCCAAATATAGATTTTTCCTAAAAATACTCAAGAAGACAAAAGTGTTCTATAAATACTGATGTATCATTTTCTTATTTTTATACATTTTTGTAAGATAGTAAAATTTCTACGTGAATAGTGTTTTCCGAAGTGAATAGTGATTTAAGTCATGCTTAAAAAAAAGGTATATAGATCCAATTATAGATTTTTCCTAAAAATACTCAAGAAGACAAAAGTGTTCTATAAATACTGATGTATCATTTTCTTATTTTTCTACATTTTTTTGTAAGATAGTAAAATTTCTACGTGAATAGTGTTTTCCGAAGTGAATAGTGATTTAAGTCATGCTTAAAACACTGATTTGGTCTTGTAAACAATTTTATTAGGAATAATCATAGAAGACAAAAGTGATCACCAATATGTTAGCAATTTAATTACTATTTTTATAATTTTTTTCAAAATTTTTGTTAAACAAGAATATAACAATATTTTCATTAGTATATTAATGTCGTTAACATTGTTTAATATGGTTTAACAGTATCATACATGTTCATTACAGCATTATAATACGCTCATTAAGTATAGTAATCTTGTCAATATAAATCTTTTAAACGCTTTATTAGTAATATTTTCACTAGCACTCTAACATTAACCCTTTAAGTATGTTATGGTGATTAATATTTTTATGAAGCATAATGGCACTGTCAATTAATATTTGAAGCGTTTTAACAATGTTAATAATATTTTCGATCCTTTAAAAACACCTTAATACAAATTTTAGTTGGGTTGTGGTTAAAAGAGGAGGCAGCGTCTGGCCCTTCTATTGGGTTGCTGGAAGACCCTTCTATTGGGCTTGCTGGATGGCTCTTCCATTGGGCTTGCTGGATGGCCTTCTTTTGGGCTTGCTGGATGGCTCTTCCATTGGGCTTGCTGGATGGCCTTCTTTTGGGCTTGCTGGATGGCCCTTCTTTTGGCTTGCTGGAAGGCCCTTCCTTTGGCTTGCTAGATGGCCTATTTCTGCTTAAATTGTAAATGATCAGCAGGCAGTGGCATGTTAAATCCCGGTTTAATGCATACATAATATTGATATTGTACACGAGTTAGTTAATGTTCACATACTGATATTGTACACAAGTTAATTATTGTTTACAGCTAATTAAGCACGGTATACATGTCTAAAACCTAACATAATATTGTACACCATTTAATCATGTACAACATACATATTTAATCTGACGAATGTATATGCATGATTAATATATATATATATATATATATATATATATAACCCATCTTACCAATGTTTAAATTACTGATGTTATAACTGCGTTTAACAAGGTTTAATATGTTTTTAGTAGTATTTCATTTATTGTAACAGTGTATAAATGAACACTGTCACCATCGAGCTTGTAACGGGTACTCCTGACCAGGGTGCCACCTTCTATCAACCCCTATATACTCCAAGAAAAAGGATGACAGCAACAGTGTAATAAAAGGGGACGTAATGGAACTCATTAACTTAGTAAATCTGCACTAGTTAGAATGGATAACTAATCATACAAATATCAATTCCCAGCATTGGTTTTACTTTATCTGTACCTTTGGATTCCAAATCTACCTTATAATCCTACCGGTCACACCTTGAATTCTATATTGGCTATAAAGAGTGAATGTCGCAAAAATATGTCTAATAATGCTGGCAAATAAGGGCCCGGTCTGGTCCTGGGAGGAGCGCCCAAAACCCGAGGGAAGATCTCTTTCTAGCGGTGTCTCGCATTGCACCGAACCACATTCTAGATTAAAGACATTCCATCACTCTCTCTCTCTTTACTTGACTTACTTGACTTGCGTGACCCGAATGGGTAATTACTTGAATGAATTGATTGATTTATGTGTATAGCCAATTCTAATTGCTGCTTGAACTTACTTGTTTATTGTGCTATCATGATTATTATTCCAGTTATTCACTGCTTGATATCAATTGCTATTCCTATGTGGAATTGATCTATAATCTCACTTTTACTCCAGTCGATTCCTTGTTGTCTACCTGTCTGCATGCATATACATATTTTTCTTTTACATTAAATGAATGTGTAATTCACTTATAGTATGTTAGAAATTGAGATGTAAATCCTACTGGGCGATTCGCTCATACAGTTGCTTTCTAACCTTTTCAGGAAATGTGGAAATCGATCAGGACTCAGTTGGGGATGAGACGGAGTGATGTAGTTTTATGTCTTAGATTTAAACCCTTTAGTTCATTTGTCATCGTCTGGTTTTGTAATAAGGGCTTGTAGCCTAATGGTAAAGAATGACTTGGATCAGTTGTAATCATCGGTGTTATCATTTTATGGAATTTTAGCAAATTTTGAATTAAATTGCGCACTCTATTCATGGTTCGATGGTAGGATCTCGAACGGTTAGATTAGCTCGCTTTGGTTCTATATAAAGGACTGTCGCGCCTCGGGTATACTTCCGCGCTCGGGACGTGACAGATCTTTCTTGGTATCAGAGCCTTAGGTTTCAAACCTAGGGAACTAGTAGAAATGAAAACCTGAGTCCAAGGATAGAAAAAGGTCTAAGGATTGGTTGATTACTATTTAAAATCCTACCTAGTAAGTGGGGTAGAGCCAAGGGTTAAAGGAATAACGATAATTGACCCTTAACATTAACTCAAACTCCATATTCATTACACCTTGATTCTTTTGTAGGAAATGGCCGCTGAAAGAGCACAATGGCGCGAGATGCAGCGCACCGTGCAAGGACTTACCCAGGCGCTACAACAAGTGGCACAAGGTGGTGCTGGCGGTGCTCACCGCGGAGCTGGTGACCTTCATCGGGATTTCCGCAACATGAATCCACCAAGGTTCGCGGGATCAGTGGACCCCGATGACGCAGAGCATTGGTTGAAGGAGATCGAAAGGATTTTTCGCGTGATGCAGTGCGCGGATGATGAAAAAGTTTTACTAGCAACATTTCAATTGGAGCGGGACGCTCGATGCTGGTGGGAGTCCGTGGAAGCAACATTACCCGACAACCATATCACTTGGGCGGAATTTGTTGAGCACTTCAACAATAAATATTTCTCGGATCGGGTACAAGAGAGGAAAGCTGCGGAATTTGCCGCGTTAAAACAATGGACCCGAAAAGTGGCCGAATATGAGGCCCAGTTTTCAAGACTTTCCCGTTATGCACCACATTTGGTGTGTACGGAAAAGATGAAGGCGAGGAGATTTCTCAACGGGTTACGACCCCAATATATCACCCAGCTAGCATCGATGGACATCCAGGTCTACTCAGAGATGGTGCGGCGCGCTCAATTGCTAGAAGATGCCACGGAATTCTCAGATAAGATCCGAGGGAAGGACAAGAAGGCACATGTTACAAGTCCGGGAAGCTTCAAACCGTCATTCGGTAAGAAGCGATCTTTTAACGGAGGGGAATCTTCCAAGGAGAAGAAATTTCAGAAAAATAACAAGCCCTTCTTCTCTAACAACAACAAGGCTTTAGCAATCACTGGACCTTCCAAGGACATTTGCAAATATTGTGATAAGACTGGTCATAAGACCGAGGATTGTTGGAGGAAGCTGGGAGCGTGTCTCCGATGCGGGAGTCGAGAGCATCGAATTCCCGATTGCCCTTTGATGAAGGAACACTCCAACCTGGACGAGAAGCGTCCGGTCAAGAAGCAAGGCCGACTGCAAGCACTGCAAGGGACAGAACCTATGGAAGGAGGAATCGTGGAAGGTACATTATCTATTTGCTCTAAACCTGCTAAAGTTCTATTTGACACTGGAGCAACTCATTCATTTATTTCCAAGAAGTTTACTGCATCATTTATTAAGGAACCTGAACGGTTAGACTTAGTCATTTCTACACCTCTTGGAAAGAAATCAGACATCATGCATCACTACCCAGATTGTGAGGTTAAGGTACATGGTAATAATCTACCAGCCGACTTGATATGCCTTGACATGGAATATTATGATGTCATATTGGGAGCTGACTGGTTATCAATCCACCAAGCAACAGTAGATTGCCGACATGGCAAGGTAATTTTTGTGGATTATCCCGAGTTAGTTTATAGCGGACCTCGGAATAAATCTCCACTCATCTCAGCTCTCCGAGCTAGTAAACTGGTGAATAGGGGATGTATGGCTTTCTTGGCTTTCGTGACTACCACGGAAGTCGATAAAATAAAAGTCGAAGACATTCGGGTGGTTCGGGACTACCCCGACGTATTCCCAGAAGAATTGCCTGGTTTACCACCGGAAAGGGAAGTGTCGTTTTCCATCGACATTATTCCTGGTGCTGGCCCTGTTTCTAAAGCACCCTACAGGATGTCTCCTGCTGAATTGAAGGAGCTGAAGGAACAGTTGATGGATTTACTAAAGAAGGGTTTCATCAGGCCGAGTACTTCCCCTTGGGGAGCACCCGTGCTGTTTGTCAAAAAGAAGGATGGAACGATGAGGCTATGTATCGACTATCGGCAGCTAAATCACCTCACAATCAAGAACAAATACCCGCTGCCGAGGATCGACGATCTATTTGATCAATTATCTGGAGCCTCTTATTTTTCCAAGATTGATCTTCGTTCTGGTTACCACCAATTGAGGATCAAAGAAGAAGACATTCATAAAACTGCATTCCGGAGCAGGTACGGGCATTACGAATTTACTGTTATGCCTTTCGGACTAACAAATGCCCCTGCAGCCTTTATGCAGTTAATGAACAGTATTTTCAGGCCCTATTTAGACCAATTTATTGTGGTCTTTATTGATGATATTCTGATCTACTCTAAGACTGAAGAAGATCATGAAGAACACCTCAGGAAGGCCCTACAAATATTAAGGGACAACAAGTTGTATGCCAAATTTAGCAAATGCGAGTTCTGGCTTGAGGAAGTAGCCTTCCTGGGTCATATTATTTCAAAGAATGGAATTGCAGTTGATCCGTCAAAGGTTGAAGCTGTGAAGAACTGGGATCAACCCACTAATGCAACAGAGGTGCGAAGCTTCATGGGTCTAGCTGGTTATTACCGGCGTTTCATCAAGGACTTCTCCAAGATTGCGGTACCTCTAACCAGGCTAACCCGCAAAGGAGTGCCATATGAGTGGAATGGTGACTGTGAAAAGAGTTTCCAAACCCTTAAGGATCTCTTAACCACTGCTCCAGTCTTGTCACTGCCAATTGAAGGAGAAAAATACGAGGTATATACCGATGCTTCTGGTATTGGCCTCGGATGTGTATTAATGCAGAATGGGAAAGTTATTGCATATTCTTCACGTCAATTGAAGAAGCATGAGGAGAATTACCCGGTTCATGACTTGGAACTGGCCGCGGTAGTTTTTGCTCTGAAGGTCTGGAGACACTATCTCTATGGAGAACAATTCACTGTGTACTCTGATCATAAGAGCCTCAAATATCTATTTTCCCAAAAGGAGTTGAACATGAGGCAAAGGCGTTGGCTTGAATATCTCAAGGATTTCGACTTCATTATACAATACCATCCTGGTAAGGGTAACTCTGTAGCAGATGCCCTCAGTCGAAAGCCAAAGGTAATTTTGGCCAACTGTATGATACAAGAATGGAAGCTGTTAGAGAAACTTGCAAAGCTTGACATCAACACAAACGGGAAGAATACATGTATTATTCTCTCTCATGTAAGTCTACATCTCGACTTACTACCTGAAATTACAAAGCTACAAGAAGAAGATCCTATGCTAGTAGAGATAAAAAGTAAGCTGGATGAGAAGCCTGATTTCGAGATGGTATCAGATGGAAGACTGCTATTTCATAAACGGACATGCGTCCCCGATTGTCCGGAATTGAAAAGAAAAATCCTAGAAGAAGCTCACCGATCGAGGTACACGATCCACCCTGGAGCTACTAAAATGTACCAAGATTTGAAAAGAACTTTCTGGTGGCCGAACATGAAAAGGGAGGTAGCAGATTTTGTATCTCGTTGCCTCACATGCCAACAAGTGAAGGCGGAACATCAGAAGCCTGCTGGAAAGCTACATCCACTGGATATCCCAAAATGGAAGTGGGAAGACATTGGCATGGACTTTATTATGGGATTGCCCAAGTCTAGGAGCGGATATGATGGTATTTGGGTAATTATCGATCGACTAACAAAATCGGCCCATTTCTTACCAATTAAAAGCGATGGTCAGTCGACGTACTGACTGCCTTATATATGAAGGAGATTGTTAGATTGCATGGCATTCCCGTCTCGATCGTATCAGACCGAGATCCCCGTTTCACCTCTCATTTTTGGAAGAGTCTACAACACTCTCTGGGAACGAAGCTCAACTTCAGTACGGCTTTCCACCCCCAGACAGATGGACAGACAGAAAGAACAAACCAAGTTGTGGAAGACATGTTGAGAGCAAGCATTATAGACTTCGGCGGAAGCTGGCAAGACCACTTACCCCTGGCAGAATTTGCATATAATAACAGCTACCAATCCAGTATACAAATGGCCCCTTTTGAGGCATTGTATGGCAGGAGTTGTCGATCTCCCATATGCTGGAATGAAATTGGTGAAAAACAGCTTCTAGGTCCCGACATAGTAAGGGAATCCACGGAGAAGATTTACCTAATTAGAGAAAGGTTGAAGATGGCACAGTCCAGACAAAAATCATATGCTGATAACAGAAGGAGAGATCTAGAATTCCAAGTTGGAGACCATGTTTTTCTCAAGGTAGCTCCCGGTCGAAGTATCAGAAGATTCGGTGTTAAGGGCAAGCTTACACCAAGGTTTATCGGTCCATTTGAAATATTGGAGAGAGTAGGCGAGGTGGCTTACCGTATTGCCTTGCCCCCTCAACTCTCGAAAGTGCATAATGTATTTCATATATCGATGCTGAAGAAATATGTGCATGACCCTTCTCACATCATCAATTACGCTGAATTGGAGATTCGGACAGATCTTACTTATGACCAAGGACCGGTGCGGATTCTAGACCGTGAAGTTCGAGTTCTAAGGAGCAAGGCGATCCCTATGGTGAAAATCAATGGAATCGATGCTCGGAGCAAGAAGCAACTTGGGAGACCGAGGAATCTATGAGGAGAAGATACCCAGAGTTATTTTAAATTGTAAGTATGGTATACACCCTGTGTTATCCTTACACAGTAAAAATTTATCCTCATGTAAGGGAATTTGGGGACCAAATTCTTTTAAGTAGGGGAGGGTGTAGCACCCCATATAAAAATATAATAATAATGTTATTATTATTATTAGTATAATTATTATTTTAACTATATACATATATAACTTATAAAAATTTTATAGAAAACTTAATTAAGTGGAAGTAGAAACATAGAGTAATCATATGCAAAGAGTATCCACTTATCAATTGATTTCCTAGAGTAGTTGGTTAACTATCTTATCCTTCACCTTGAGGTCTAGTCTTCAAAACCCACGGTCTACACATATCCTCATGCGAATATTTTGCCCATTTCACCTTAACTAATCCATCTTAGACTAATTAACCCTAATCAATTTAGAAATAAACCTAATTAATTAGGGAAATGGCTAGATGGTGTACTCGGCATCGCACCTAATACTATCCTACTGGAAGATCATGGGCTGAGGTGGACATTGTCCCTTTGTTCCCCGTAGAATTAAATCCAGTAGCCTTTAATACCCACCTAGGGGCTAGACCTCCCTTCCACCTGCTGTTGAAGGGAGACCTCCCTTCCACCTGCTGTTGAAGGGCTGGATCGTGAGGTTTGCAGAAGGGCTGTGGCTCCTGTGTTCGTTGCAGAGTTTTCTTCTTCTTCTTTTGTCTAAAACCAACAGGAACAAGTAGGTGTTCTCAATCTCCTAGCTAAATTAATAGTTAGTAAATTGTTCATCTCCATACGTTGTTTTCTACATATATTGGCATGTATTAAACTTAATTGAGTAAAATACATCATGTAGTATCCTCATATTAGATCATAACCAAGCCTTAATTCCATCCGTTAACATGCATCTAAAATATTTAACTTTAAACTTAAACTTTATTATGTTAATTTAAAGTTGCAGTTGATGTAAGGATCATTAAGATTTTTTATATACCCTGTTAATAACGTACATATCTTATTAATGTTAGCATTAAAATTAGTGATTTGTGGTTTATAAAAGCACCTGTAGCAAAACCTGAGAGGAGTTTAATCAGCATGTTTTGTTTAAAAGTTAAACTTTATTATGCTGATATCTTATTAATGTCAGCATTAAAATTAGTGATTTGTGGTTTGTAAAAGCACCTGTAGCAAAACCTGAGAGGAGTTTAATCAACATGTTTTGGTTAAAAGTTAAACTTTATTATGCTGATTTAAAGTGGGTGTATGTGTTGTTAATGGAAGGATCATGATAATGTGTTAATAATGTATAGATCTTATTAATAATCTTGTGTTTTATGGCTGATAGAATAGCTGGTAGAAGAACTGTAAGTGGGGTGTTGATATTGTTAAGCAAGCAGTATACAGTTTATGTTTTGAACAAAATTAACTATGTACAGGGTTGTGTTAATTTTGTTATTAACAATATTAACAACTGAACTAATACAATACTTTTTAAACAACAGTAAGTGTAAACGTTTTAAACTTGATCTATCTAAATCCTTAACTTGCTGATCTGTACTGGTCGACCAGGGTCGACCAGTTTCTGGGAAGATTAGGCCTGGTCGACCAGGGGTCGACCAGGGTCACAGCGAAGGTTTAAGTGTTTATGTATTTGTTTCAAAGTGTTAATACATATTATTTTAAGTACTTGAAAAATGTTAACACATCTTCATATGCTTCATTAGTGAGATAAACCTTTCTTTGGTGGCAAATAATGTTAAATACAATATGATTAACATTGTTAAAATAAGTGTTAACAGCATTAAAATAGTGTGTCAATATCATAGAAATGCTTAAAAAAAAAGTATATAGATCCAAATATAGATTTTTCCTAAAAATACTCAAGAAGACAAAAGTGTTCTATAAATACTGATGTATCATTTTCTTATTTTTATACATTTTTGTAAGATAGTAAAATTTCTACGTGAATAGTGTTTTCCGAAGTGAATAGTGATTTAAGTCATGCTTAAAAAAAGGTATATAGATCCAATTATAGATTTTTCCTAAAAATACTCAAGAAGACAAAAGTGTTCTATAAATACTGATGTATCATTTTCTTATTTTTCTACATTTTTTTGTAAGATAGTAAAATTTCTACGTGAATAGTGTTTTCTGAAGTGAATAGTGATTTAAGTCATGCTTAAAACACTGATTTGGTCTTGTAAACAATTTTATTAGGAATAATCATAGAAGATAAAAGTGATCACCAATATGTTAGCAATTTAATTACTATTTTTATAATTTTTTTCAAAATTTTTGTTAAACAAGAATATAACAATATTTTCATTAGTATATTAATGTCGTTAACATTGTTTAATATAGTTTAACAGTATCATACATGTTCGTTACAGCATTATAATACGCTCATTAAGTATAGTAATCTTGTCAATATAAATCTTTTAAACGCTTTATTAGTAATATTTTCACTAGCACTCTAACATTAACCCTTTAAGTATGTTATGGTGATTAATATTTTTATGAAGCATAATGGCACTGTCAATTAATATTTGAAGCGTTTTAATAATGTTAATAATATTTTCGATCCTTTAAAAACACCTTAATACAAATTTTAGTTGGGTTGTGGTTAAAAGAGGAGGCAGCGTCTGGCCCTTCTATTGGGTTGCTGGAAGACCCTTCTACTGGGCTTGCTGGATGTCTCTTCCATTGGGCTTGCTGGATGGCCTTCTTTTGGGCTTGCTGGATGGCCCTTCTTTTGGCTTGCTGGAAGGCCCTTCCTTTGGCTTGCTAGATGGCCTATTTCTGCTTAAATTGTAAATGATCTGCAGGCAGTGGCATGTTAAATCCCGGTTTAATGCATACATAATATTGATATTGTACACGAGTTAGTTAATGTTCACATACTGATATTGTACACAAGTTAATTATTGTTTACAGCTAATTAAGCACGGTATACATGTCTAAAACCTAACATAATATTGTACACCATTTAATCATGTGCAACATACATATTTAATCTGACAAATGTATATGCATGATTAATATATATATATATATATATATATATATATATATATATATAACCCATCTTACCAATGTTTAAATTACTGATGTTATAACTGCGTTTAACAAGGTTTAATATGTTTTTAGTAGTATTTCATTTATTGTAACAGTGTATAAATGAACACTGTCACCATCGAGCTTGTAACGGGTACTCCTGACCAGGGTGCCACCTTCTATCAACCCCTATATACTCCAAGAAAAAGGATGACAGCAACAGTGTAATAAAAGGGGACGTAATGGAACTCATTAACTTAGTAAATCTGCACTAGTTAGAATGGATAACTAATCATACAAATATCAATTCCCAGCATTGGTTTTACTTTATCTGTACCTTTGGATTCCAAATCTACCTTATAATCCTACCGGTCACACCTTGAATTCTATATTGGCTATAAAGAGTGAATGTCGCAAAAATATGTCTAATAATGCTGGCAAATAAGGGCCCGGTCTGGTCCTGGGAGGAGCGCCCAAAACCCGAGGGAAGATCTCTTTCTAGCGGTGTCTCGCATTGCACCGAACCACATTCTAGATTAAAGACATTCCATCACTCTCTCTCTCTTTACTTGACTTACTTGACTTGCGTGACCCGAATGGGTAATTACTTGAATGAATTGATTGATTTATGTGTATAGCCAATTCTAATTGCTGCTTGAACTTACTTGTTTATTGTGCTATCATGATTATTATTCCAGTTATTCACTGCTTGATATCAATTGCTATTCCTATGTGGAATTGATCTATAATCTCACTTTTACTCCAGTCGATTCCTTGTTGTCTACCTGTCTGCATGCATATACATATTTTTCTTTTACATTAAATGAATGTGTAATTCACTTATAGTATGTTAGAAATTGAGATGTAAATCCTACTGGGCGATTCGCTCATACAGTTGCTTTCTAACCTTTTCAGGAAATGTGGAAATCGATCAGGACTCAGTTGGGGATGAGACGGAGTGATGTAGTTTTATGTCTTAGATTTAAACCCTTTAGTTCATTTGTCATCGTCTGGTTTTGTAATAAGGGCTTGTAGCCTAATGGTAAAGAATGACTTGGATCAGTTGTAATCATCGGTGTTATCATTTTATGGAATTTTAGCAAATTTTGAATTAAATTGCGCACTCTATTCATGGTTCGATGGTAGGATCTCGAACGGTTAGATTAGCTCGCTTTGGTTCTATATAAAGGACTGTCGCGCCTCGGGTATACTTCCGCGCTCGGGACGTGACAGCCCCCTTGACTAAGGGCAGTCTAAGTTTGAATTTTCCTATTCTTGTCCCCCCTTGGTCCAAGTCCAATCTTGGACTTTGAACCAGCCCCACATGGGCCCTATAACCTAAGTGGACCAATGGAAAAGAGGGTGGGGGACCCTACTGGACCCACTGGCATTTTCCATAGAAACTCAAAGGCCTTTTTGCAAAGAAACCCAAAGATTTCTAATGACTAACCCTTTGTCTTATAATGCCTTACAATTGCAAACCCAATTAGCCAAGGATATAAATACAAATAAAAGGTCACAAATGTAAAAATAAAATGTTAGTGCTCGGTGTTGATTCCCATCAATTCTCTCCGGGTGGGAAGAACTCGACCCCTTCGAGTAAGGGGTGCGGCTGCTCAAGTAGCTCTTGCGGATCTGTCACCGTCCAAGTAGCGCGGAGTACGCTCCACTCCAAGTAATCGTCACCTGCTCATCCCGTATATATTCGATATGCACATGCTACTGTGGGAATGAGGCTTAGTGGTGGACACTCTGGGGTGGGGTCACTCTCAAAGGACGGAGACGGCTCAATGACTCACTAGGAATCACCGCTTGGTCCCTTTATGCGACTAGATCCGAGATATTGAGGTAGAGCCGATCCAAAATTCCGGCAAGTATACAACGCACGCATGAGATCCGACTTGCCTCATACTCGAAAGGGACTGACATCGCGAGCTGACATGAGACCAACTATGCGACTCCTAACACATGCATGTACGGACTCTAAGCAAATAAAGAAAAACACAGACTCCTACAAGACCCTAAACAAACCTACCGTTAGACCGACCCATACATATGCAATGGTGGACCAAGACATCTGAATGTGTACCATGCATACACAAGACGCAACCAAATGTTGGTAGAATCATGGACTCTTAGACATCCCAAAATGCCCTATGCATGCAAGGACTTCCTATTGGACTGGGGAGGTTTGGGTGGGCCAGGAGAGTTGAATGCACATTTCTCATTACCCCTATATGTATGTATATCTCGCCAGTGAACGGGCTTGATGGGGTAGATGGCCAGGCTCGTGGGGAAGGGATGTGATAGTGGACTTCCTCGAAGAAGTGGAGTAGATGTGGTGGGTCAAGGGGTTCACTAGGGAAGGGGTCGAAGAGATCAAATAATGTGTGACCCCTCGATATGGGTTCCCCCATGACACGGTCCCAAGTTTGAAATTCTTGAAGGTATAAATAATCACCTTCATGCTGAAGACACACCAAAATTGATACTATGATGCGTAAATCTCATGTCACCACGTGACGCCCCAAAGTGGACTTCAATATTGGCTTAATATGATGTTTTTCTAATTATTTCACATTTTTTCATAATAAATTGAAATTAACGCCTAGAGGAAGGGCGTCATTTAACTGACGACCTGATAAAGGTCGTGGTTTAATAAATAAACGACTGTTCACACAGGCGTTGTTTCTTGGATTTTACGAATCCTAATCAAAATAAAATTTAAAGAATTGATGCCCATCTCGGGGCGTTGATTAATTGACGCTCATTCAAACAGGCGTCATTTTTAATTTTTAAATAAGGAAAGTCCTTTATTTCCATAATTAAATCCAAGAATTAGCGACTGAGTGGCTGTCGTCATTTGAATTAACGCCCCTCTTCAGGTCGTCATTTTCACTTCTGTCTCCGTTTCACCTGCTACCTTCCAATAATCACCCCTTCCCCATTTTACATGTTGTGTTCGATTATGAAGGGTGATCTTTGCTGGAGGATTCATATCGTTGTTTGAATCCCAATGAAAGAAGGAGTTTTGGCCTATAAATATTCCTTGAATCCCTCAAGCGCGAGTTAACAACAACAACAGGAACAACAAGGAAGAGAGTAAACGAGAGAATAGAAAGAACACCGTGAGAATTATGTTTACAGAGAGAAGAGAGTTCTTTTTTTCTTTTACAGGTATTTCCTCCAGGCTTCCTCCACGGGCGTTCTCCTTTCCACGGCGGAAGTTCTTCATCCCCACGAGTTCTTCATCCTCCTAGTGCAGCTGTTGAAACTCTTGCCTTTTCCCTTTACTGCTGCACACACAGCAGTAGGGCCTTTCCATCTTTTAGTCTTTTAGTTTATTAGCTATCATATCATCATACGCACTCTTCCCCTCTAGCTCTCTGCTAGAGACGTTATCATCACTATATCTTGCTCTGCATATCATTGCATCCATAATCCCAACCTTGTTACTCCTCTTAGGGGTTTAAACCAAAACACACAAGGTGTGTTCATGCCAAATTTGAATGATTCTATATTTTTAGAGTATTGATACTACACACTTGGCTAATCCATATCTTTGTTTTGTGTGTTTTTATTGCAAGGGTAATCAAACTAGAAACCCCCTTCATCGACCGGCCGATAGAAGGAGGAAGGAAGAACTTGCAATTTCCCCGCTTCATACAAGGTACATGCGATCATCCTAAATTTTTTGAGGTAACCCCTCTGGCGATTACCCTCCTTAGAGCATCTCATGCTCTCCTTTTTCTTCATGTCCCACATATTTTAGCATCACTCACTTTCACCCATTTTTATCTTTTATTTTAAAATCTTTTTCTTTTCTTTTTAAAATGTCTATGTGACACCGTTCACAAATTGGCGATCACGGTGGGACTCTTTATATTTTTAGTTTGATTACACCTCCCTTTGGCACCATCGCGTGCCCCTCCCTTTGGCACCCTTGCGTGCCCCTCCTTTGGCAAGCTATGGGTATACCTCCTTTTGAACCCTCCACGTAGCACACTCCCCTTGTGCACCACGTGCACACCCCCCACAGGATTAGCCAATTTTTGAAGTGTCCATATTATTTTTTTTAGAAAGGAAATTTGATTTCTGTCATTTATCAGTGCTTTCGGTTCTCTGAACTGAATAGCGCCCTCCCTACTGCCGCCATTTCTGCATACAACGACCGCTCACAGAGGCGATGTTTCCATTTATTTTTTTTGCATTTTTATCATTTTTGCAATTAACGCCCCTCTCAGAGGCGTCATTTCTGCATTTGATGCCTCGCACCAAGGTGTCAATTCTGATATTGCTATTGATTTCGTTCACCACTGATTACAACATTTTTAACGTCCCTCTATTGAGGCGTCATCCTCTCATTTAACGCCTCGCACCAATGCGTCTTTTCCTACTTGCTGTTGTCCCGCTTTGTTTACTGCACGATTTGACGCCCATCACAGAGGCGTCTTCCACTAGTTCAGCGCCTTACTCCAAGGCGTCATTTTGATTATCTATCTTTATTCACATTTTGAGCACTATTTACTGCTATTTGACGCCCCTTTACAGAAGTGTTTTTCACATATACAGCGCCTCACTCTAAGGCGCTATTTCACTTTGACTGCTCTCTACTTCCATTGCTCACAGTGATTAGCGACTGAGACTCAGTCGCTGCTTATTGATATAGCGACCTCCGTGAGGTCGTCATTTTTGTTCTGTGCCCACATAACCTTGATTGCTACTGTGCTGATTGCTGTTATTGCTTATCTGATTATTATCTGATTGATTTACCTGCATTAGACTGCATCTTAGGGCGTTTGGTTGAGAGACCTTCTCTCTCTACACTCCTAGGATCTCACACCCCCCTCTTGGTGAAGGAAGGACCCTTCATTGAGTATTCCGTCTCATTGGACCAGAAATTCCTAAACCAAGCCTCCGTAAGTCCCCGCATTCGTGGATTCCCTCACGGACGTCGGGCAGGTTGTACCATTGAAGCACCCGGAGTATAGTTGACCCATACGTTGGTGAAGAGAGAGAAAGAACCTAGTTAACCCGGAGATTACACCCAAACTTCCAACTAGGACCCACATTCAAAGGAGAGAATTTATTATAAAACTCACATTAATCTCCAAAGAATACCTTAAAACTTTGGGTTCATCACAACTTGAGGGTATATCTTGTTTGAGTGGGTGATTATCTCTTGATTCTACTTGATTATTTGAAATATTTCTCTCTCTTTAAACATGAAACTCCGTTCAGGTAAAATCATCAATATGGCCAACTATGGGTATACCTACGATGGTTATGAGGAGGGTCAATCTGACCCATTTCATGAGGTTCCTCCTCAGGATCCCGTCTATTATGAGGGAAACTATGCTCCCTCTTCCACTCATTATCCCCAGGTCCACATGGTGGACACTACTTCTCAGGAGGTTGAGCCTTCTTCCCAGACTCAACCTACCACCCACAATACCTCCGGGGACACATCCTTTTCTTTCAACTTTAATGATTTTCTGAAAGCTTTGACTCAGTTAGATGACTCCCAACGTCAGGCGGTCCAAGCCGCCTTAAAAGGGAAATCCGTCCCGTCATCCTCCAACCCACCTCAGGCCATGGGTGGCTACTCTGTCAACATTCCCAATGACCAGGCGGTCACACCTAGGGTGCCTTCGCGCCCACCAACTCCCGTCATGACTACGCCGGCTCAACCGGCAAGTCACTCTATTGCTAGGCCTCAACAACGCCCAGTCCCCCAATTTTTAAGAAGGCCTATGCCGAATCAATACTCTTCTAATCTGGCCCCAGCCGAGTCCGATACCAACACTTTACTCCTCCAAAAAAATTGCTAGTATGGAGGAGCAGCTGAAGAAGGTCACGGCACCGAAGACCGCTTCAGAAGTTACTCTTCCTACTCTGCTAGTTTTTCATCTACCACCATTGGAGATGCCGAATTTCCGGTGATACAATGGAACAGGCAATCCGTTCATTCATTTAAAAGACTTCATGTATGAGGCATCATTCTGGCAAGATAATAAGACTTCTCTAGCTTATCTCTTTAGGCGGTCTTTAGATGGTCCGGCATTGGAGTGGTTCTACTCCTTAGAGCCGGCTGACACCGGTGACTTTTATGTTGTTCAGCGAAAGTATCTGCAGAAATACAAGGACCGTGTGGGTCCCTCTTTGTCAGTTACTGATTTGGTTGTCGAGAAGATGAAGCCCGAGGAGGACTTCGTCTTATTTGCTGATAGGTGGAGAGCCATGGCCGAGAGGCTGAAAGGCACACTGTCGGAAATGGAGCAAGTAAAAATGATCATATCAAAATCCACTCCACAGTTCCGTCACATCTTAGCCATGAATAAATTAAGCACAATGGAAGAGCTCTATGAGCGAGAAAGATATATACAGACACAGATGAAAGACTCGCCCATCATGGGCATGTTCGAACCAAGGCCGAAAGTAATAAGGAAGAATGTCAATGTTGGCAATAGTGGTGGAACCCCTGAAGGCACAGTTACTAACGAGCAGGTGAGCGCGTTTGGCAATTCCACACCTTTCCGCCACCCTCCAAACCAAAGGCCGCCACCACAACAGCCTGCCTTCCAAAACCAAGTCCAACAGCCAAATAGTAACCCTCCTCAGACTTTCCAGCCTCTTATACCTCAACAACAACAACAACCTTCTCTTACGCCACAAAATCAACCTCCACAATACCACCAGGTACCCCCGCCAGCCAATTATGTGCAACAATAGTCACAATAGCCGAGAAGACCACTGGGTCCTAAAAGGGCCCAATATCCTCCATTGCCCGAAAGTCTACCCGATATTTTCAATGCTCTTATGGCCGCCAATGCACTCACCTTGCCTAAAGAAAGAATGGTGTGGCCTACTAATGTAGACACTTCTCGGTATTACGTCTTTCACCGGCAGCCGGGGCACAATATTGATCATTGTTTTCACTTTAAAGATTATATATATGACATAAATGATCAAGGTGGTATTGATTCGGATGGGATGAGATGATTTATCGCTACTTTAAAGGCACGAAGGCCTCCTCGATAGCAACATGCTCAGCAGCCTGCTCAGCAACCAGCAGTACCTCCTTCTCAGCAGCAGCAAGCTCCCGTGCAACAACCGAACATGGGGATTGTCAATAACCCACTGCTGGAGCATCCACCGAACCAACAGGTAAACCTTGTCACCACATTCCATGAAGTGGAGAGGGGGCAAGGGTGCCACCATGAGAACGGCTCTGTCGGGGCCTTAAACCAAGAACCAATTCAACCACCACGTCTATTAAGGACGCCTAATCCAATACCTTCTCACCAATCGCTTCGTCCCCTCTTGCGCCCCACCGGCAAAATACCCTCCACTACCACTACTACAAACCCGTTGCCATCTAGGCCTCTCTTCATCCGGCCACCGCAACCTTCCGCACCACAACAAGCTCTTCCATCTACAAACCCGTTGCCATCTAGGCCTCTCCTCATTCGCTCCTCCCCGACTTCCAACTCCCTCACTACTACTACTTCTTCTCCGCCTCCCACAAATCCCTCATTTTTACCCTGGCCTCTCCTCATTCGGCCTACACCCCCTTCAGCTGTGCAGGCACCTCCCACACCCCCTACCATTACTTCGCCAACCACCACCACTCCCCAACCAATGAGGCCCCTCATAAGGGTTCCTCCTTTGGTCACTCCTCCAAACCCTAACTCCAACATTCCATCTACTTCATTCCCCAACCCGACAAAGGCGCGATCATCACGAATCACGATGCTCCACAGTGGATGGATGTTCCACCGCATCTTTCCTCAAAGGGAGCTAGAGCCCGCACAGGGGCAAGAGGAACAAGAGCCAGAACAAGAATCCATACCGGGCACGCACTATGACTTGTTAAAACACTTGGACAAAACCCCGGCGAGGATTTCCATTCTGGAATTGATAAAGAGATCCATTGTTCACCAACAGGTTTTGAAAGAATATTTGCAAAAGGTGATTGTTAATGAAGATATCCCAGCTATCCCAGCTGAACAAATTACAACAATCTTGACTCCGGCATGTGATCAGCCAGCTATTACCTTCCATGAACATGAGTTAGCTCCGAAGCCACCCAGAAAATATGCATTGTGCATTACCGTCAACATCAACAAAGTGTCAGTCAAACAATGCTTGGTAGATACCGGGGCATCGATTAATGTGTTGCCTCCAAGCACTCTCAAGATATGTGGCATTCCAGACAGTCAGATCCGGCCATCCACTATTACCGTCACGGCCTATGATAACACTAAGAAACCTCCCCTGGGGATGATCACTCTGAAAGTTGGTTTGGGTCCGGTCTCGATCACAACGGATTTCCACATTCTAGATATGGATCCAACCATCAATAGCATCCTGGGCCACCCTTATATTCAAGAGCTTGATGTTGTGCCCTCAACTAATCATCAACGTATAAAGTTTCCACATAAAGGGCGCATCGTCAAAGTCACTAGTATGCCCATTTTGCCATCAGAGGATATACATTCTGCAACATCGGTGCCTTCTATATGGCCTTCCAATAGGCCTTTGCTCTCAGTATTAGATGTTGCCGACCCGAGGCAGGATTTGTTAAGGTCTCCAGTTGCTAAGTCGGCATCAACTGTAATAACACCCCTACCTTCCCAGGGGAAGAAAAATAAGACTATGTTAAATACTCCAGGATGGAACATTTTGTTGAAGATGGGGTACAAAACTGGTAAAGGTTTGGGTGCTAGCCTCCAGGGCAGGGTTAAGCCCGTCAGGCATAAGAAGCTGATTCCCCGAGGCAGTCTAGGGTACAAAGGGCCAAGCAAAGATGAGCCATGGGCCGTCATGACTTCAACACTTAAAACAGATCGGTAGCCTCTTACATGGACTTTGCACACACATTTTGTGAAAGGGGGTACTCATAATGATGAGCAGACCACGTTAGTTACTTCCATACTAGATTGTCAAGATGTACATGCTCGACAATTTGCTCGCCATATAGCACCACTGGCCACATACAAAGTTTTGGAGTCTTTAAGGCCAGAGAAAAGAAGAAAAATGGACGACCCCAAGTGTGACTGGTACAGATGGTTCGACATGAACGATATCACCATTGCTCTGAGCCATCTGTTCATGCCGACTGATCCGGAATGGCCGCCATTGATTCATGAACTGCTTGAAAAGCCAGCGGTGATTACTGACAAGAGGCAGCTCTTAAGCAACTACACAGATACCGGGGAGCCAGATGTGCCGTTTGAAGCAGGTTTTACTATGGATAGGCTATGGGCCGGCCTTTTTTCTCTTAAATCCATCCATCCAACAATTGTTGTCCATTTGCTTGATAAAATGTTTTGCTCAGATATCCCTAGATTGCCCGCGGTCTTGATAACCTTTTCTCCAGATTCACTTCAAGTTACTCCTCCAATCCCTCCATTGCTCCTCGAGCAATTCTCTAAACTCTCCATCACGCCCCCGCGTGGGCAATCACTTATTCAATCTTTCTCTAATCTTTTGATTTCAGCACTACCTCCTACTCCTTCCTCTTACTACTTTATTATTGAAAATGAAAAAAACACCAAATTTCCAACTCTCCACTCTTCCATCTCTTTTGAAGAGACCTCCTATCTTGCTTCGGAGCGTGCCCTGATCCAAGGGCCTCTCTTTCAAGGTTCGCTAGTGGACCTTCTTTTCTCCTCCGACGAGGAGGCCTCCCCTGTATCCCCTCCTGTATCCATTGCGTCTTCGTCTTCTTCTCCTCCTCCTCCCTTAGGTCAGGGTAGTTTGTCTAGCTTGTCATCTTGTTCCTTTCCCTCTTCTTCTAATAAGACTTTTGGGGTAGCTTCGTATAAGAAATCTAAGGGTAGGCAGATTCTCCGTAGGTTCTTGCTAGACTTAGCTGGAAGGTGTCGGGCACGCTTAGCTCTTCCCGAGTTTTTAGAGGATCCCATATTCCTGGCTGATGTAGAATGTGAGGATTTGTGCTCTCTAGACGAAGGGTTTGGTGTCTATGAAATCATGAACGATGAAGACCCTATTGAAGAGGGGGATGAAGAATATGAGAACGAGGCTGACGTTTTTGCTAGTGGCATGAGGAGATTCGATGAACCATCAGCCTCAGTAGAAGAACCCACCAAAGAAATAAATCTGAGTACTGATAAAGACCCTAGGATTGTCCTCATAGCAAGAACTTGTTGCCCTCTGAAGAAGAGGCGCTTATTTTGGTTCTTCAAGAATATAAGGACACGTTCGCATGGAGTTATGAAGATATGCAAGGACTAGACCATGCACTCGTTGAACATCGACTTACACTTAAGCCAGGGTCCATTCCGGTCAAACAGCGGTTGAGACGTTTCCACCATAACATGGCATTAAAAATGAAAGAAGAGGTCGATAAGCTCCATAAAGCTAGGTTCGTTAGAGTCGTCCTCTATCCTAATTGGGTGGCGAACATCGTCCCAGTCATGAAGAAAGAGGGAAAGGTCAGGATTTGCATAGACTTTCGGGACCTCAACCGCGCGTGTCCAAAGGATGACTTCCCCCTCCCTCATATTGATGTGCTAATCGACAATACGGCAATATATGATCCCTCTCTTTTATGGATGGCTTCTCTGGTTACAATCAGATTCACTTGACTGAGGAAGATCAGGAGAAAATCTCGTTCACTACACCATGGGGGACTTATTGTTATGTGGTCATGCCGTTTGGGCTCAAGAATGCCGGAGCCACCTACCAAAGGGCTATGATGGCTATTTTTCATGACATGATCCACATTTTCATAGAGGTGTATGTGGATGACCTGGTAGTGAAATCAAGAACGAGGATTGAGCATCCTGGGGTTCTAGCCAAAGTCTTGCAAAGAGCGCGAGAGTATCAACTGAAAATGAACCCTAAGAAGTGCGTATTTGGTGTTTCGTCAGGAAAGTTGCTTGGATTCGTTGTAAGTAAGAGGGGTATTGAGATTGATCCCAACAAGGCAAAGGTAATAAGAGAAATGCCTCCTCCTAGGAATTTGAAGGAAGTTTGAGGATTGATTGGGAGGTTGCAATTTATCCGTCGGTTTGTTTCCCAGCACTCACAAAGATGTAGGCCGTTTTACGAGGTTACTAATATGGGAGTCAAATTTAATTAGGATGACAAGTGTCAGGCAGCCTTTGATGGACTGAAGGATTATCTCTTAAATCCTCCTGTCCTAAGGCCGCCGGTTCTAGGCAAACCGCTTGTTCTTTATATTTCCGTCCTGGATGACTCTATCGGTGCTGTCCTTGCACAGGTCGATGAAGAAGGAAGGGAGAGGGAAGCCTACTACTTGTCCAAGCTTCTCAACCCCTGTGAGCAGAAGTACTCAGCCATAGAGAAGACTTGTGCTACTTTAGTCTGGGTAGTTCAGAAACTTAAACATTATTTCTTAGCTCACGAGGTTCATCTCATTGCTCGCATGAATCCTATTAAGTTTCTCCTTGAAAAATATGTTCTCACTGATCGATTAGCAGGATGGTAAAGCTTCCTTTCTCAATTTGATATCATCTACATTCAGCAAAAAGTGATTAAAGGCTATGCCATAGCAGAACATCTCGCTCATCACCCTCTCCCTAGATTCGACCATGTTCGCTCAGAGTTTCCAGATGAGGAACTAATGTCCGTCAATCAGCCCGATTCGATGTGGGCAATACATTTTGATGGAGCTTTAAATTCAAAAGGTAAAGGAATTGGCATTGTTCTTCTATCACCGGAGGGTATCACTATTCCGCTCGCCTCTCAGCTTGCATTTCTAGTTACAAATAATATAACTGAGTATGAGGCTCTTCTGGCCGGACTAGAGGCCGCTCATCAATTCGGTGTTACCCAATTGCGGATTGTAGGTGATAGTCAGCTTATTCTTCGCAAAGTGCTCACCAAGTGTTGCACGCTCAATCCTAAACTTAAACCCTATCAAGAACTGACTTCTGCTTATGCCAAGCTTTTCACCAAATTAATCTTCGTCCATGTTCCTCATGATCAGAATATTCTGGCCGATGCTCTTGCTTCTCTTGCTTCTTCCTTGGTTTTCCTTCCCAAAAGGGATTTCCACTCAATTATTGTTCACAGGCGTCTCACTCCCGCTGTTAAGGATCCAGCGTTCCTTAGTATTAAGGAGGAGGTGCTCAAGAAGGTTAAGCAAGGTGGAATTACTGAGAATAAGGAGATCATGTTAATGGATCTAGAGGAAGAATTGGACGACGAAGAGAAGCCATGGTATTATGAAATTGCTAAATATTATCAGGATCAATCTTATCCTGAGGAAGCCACGGCTAAAGAAAAGAAAGCTATTCGAAGAGTTGCCCAATGATATACTCTGGTTGGAGGCATGCTTTATAGAAGAGGTCTCACTGGAATTTTGCTCAGGTGCCTTGATGATGATAAATCTTGGAAGGTCGTAGAAGAGGCACATTCAAGAGTGTGTGGTGGTCATGTCAATAGCCAGATGCTAGCTAAGAAAATCCTTAGATCAGGCTTCTATTGGCCCACTCTAGAAGAGGACTGCTCCTTCTATGTTCGAAGGTGTGTCAAGTGTCAACTGTACGCCGACAAAATCCATTCTCCTGCTTCTTCACTCCATCTTATATCCTCCCCATGGCCTTTCTCCATGTGGGATTTCGATATCATTGGATCTCTTGGTGATTTGAACATCCTCACAAAACCTTAATCATTTATACTCACGGCCATGGAGTACTTCACCAAGTGGGCGGAAGCGGAAGCATACACGGAGATCAAAGCGTCAACCATTTGCAAATTTATAATGAACAACATCATCGCAAGGTTCGGCATCCCGAGTACCATCGTCACCGACAATGGACCGCAATTCATCTCTCAAGAACTTCAAGACCTCTGCAACAGGTATAACATTGCATTGCATCATTCATCTCCTTATTATCCGTAGCACAATGGTCAAGCAGAGGCAACCAACAAAACTTTGATCAAGATTATCAAGAAAACGTGTGAGGCGAACAAATTCGCAGATTGGCCAGAAAAATTGGTTGAAGCTCTATGGGCCTATCACACTTCCATTCGTATCCCTACTAGGCAAACCAATTTTGCCCTTACCTATGGAATGGAGGTGGTAGTCCCTTATGAGATTCTTATCCCTTCTCTACGAGTACAATTGGACAAGGAGCTCCCCATTGATGAGTGTCGTGAATCTCTCCTTGCTCAATTGGAACTCCTAGATGAGAAGCGTTTGGTCGCCGTTGAGCATGCGTGTGTTTATCAAAATAGGCTTTCACATTTTTACCAAAAGAAAGTGATTGAGAGAAAATTCAAAATTAGTGAAATGGTAATTAAAAGAATCTTTGTAAAACCAGGTGGACCTCGTTCAAAACTTCAACCGAACTGGGAATGGCCCTTTGTTATAAAGGATGTTTATCCTGACAACGCTTATAAGCTAATTAATGCTGAAGGGGAAGAGCTGGCTCACCCTTGGAATGGTCTTTATTTGAAGAAGTACTACCCTTAAATTTTTGAGAAAAAAGACCAAAAGAAAAGAGAAAAAAGAGAGAAAAAATGTAAAAAAAGCAAAAAAACAAAAAAAAATGATAAAAAAAACTACATGCTGGCATAGTGCATAGGCCGAAAGCCCGAAAAATTAAAATCTGTAATACATTATTCAGTCTTGATGGTTTAACCTTGGGGTCAATACTTGCACACACTACACACTTTACTCTTAAACTCAAACGATCCAAAATTCGAGAAAAGTCAGACCCAAACTAAGAGTGTAAGAACTTTATCTATTCTCTTCTCTTCGGCTCATGAAAGGGAGTAGGAGTGAAGGAATGCTACCTGAACCTGCCCGTCGCCCTAGTAGGTGGAAGTCAGGGCCCAAAAGGGGACAAAATGCTTAAAAGTCCAAGTACAATTAGGTCTTTATTTTGAAAAGAAGAAAAAGAAAAGAGAAAGTTATAAACAAAAAGAAAAGCATGTCAAGAGGGCAAAGTCCCCGTAGGGAAAACCCTGGTCGTAAGCATGCATAAATAAGGGCAAAAAGAGCAACAAAATTTCCCTAAGCCAAAGACCAAACCCCAACGGGCATTAGGGCAATGGGGGAAAGTTTCCCGAATCTCGAAAACCCCTCGTGAGCTTCCTCAACTTATTCTTCACTTCTCCCTCCATGGTAGGATGTAAGCTCAAAGGATGGCAAAGACCTACTAAGAAGGATGGGCCGCGAGAGAATATGAGTAAAAGCACAAGTCAATAAGCACATTGACCCTTTGTTAAATCATTTAAGAATGATTAATGAATTTAAGATAGTGATTGTGTAAGGCTTAAGACCCTCATGCTATGCTCAGCATCATAAAAAGGGAAGAAAAAAGAGAAACAAAATAGGAAAAAATGTTTTTTTAATTAACGCCTTCATACTTAGGCGTCATTTACATAATTAACGACAGTGTCTATGTCGTCATTTTCAAATAAAGAAAAAAAATAAAAAAAAATGGTTTTTCAATTCACGCCCGCTTAGGGGGCGTCATTTAATAAATTCACGGCTTTGTCAATATCGTCATTTTTAAATAAAATTCAAAAAAACAAAAAAAATGATTTTTCAATCAATGCCTGTGTGCGAGGGCATCATTTTTCAAAAGAAAAAAAAAGAGAAAATGAAAAAGAATAAAAATTAAGCCTATTGCTTCCCACCATTTCATATGATTGATTGCATTTTTGTGTGGGCATCTTTTATTTTAAGTTGGCATCTGTTTGCTTGCATGCTGCATTTCCTTATATATTTTTGTTATCCGCCTTTATTAATTAGAGGCTTGGCCCCTTGACCCGTCAACAAGGTCAAAGAAGAGACAACCCCTTGCTTATTGAGCAAGGGGCCAAGCCGAACAGATGGATTAATCTGTTTGTTTAAGTGTGAACTACAGGGCAAGAACGAACAAGAACAAAAAGGAACAAAAGAAAGAAAGCAAAAGCAAAGGCAAGTACACAAGTACATAAGTGCTCAACTGCTCAAAGTAACTCAGGTAATAAAAATCTCATATATATATATATCGATGAATATCTAAGTACAAGTGTAAGGGTGGAGGAGTACAAGTAAGTCTCTCTCTCAGCTCTCGCCTCCACCCTCCTCTCTCCTACTCTCTACCTCACCCTCGTCGTCCTGACGAGGTACCCGTGGAGGGGGCATGGACCCCCGAGAAGTACTTGGAGCACGAGTCTGCTCCTCTGCCTTGCTCCTCTGTCGGAGAGTGGAACCCGCCACAAAGGTAGAACTGGTAAGCGCGTACCCCGCAGCCCGCGCCCGCTCACGGCCTCGCTGGAGGTGCTCCTCTGTCGCTCGTAGTCGCTCCTGGGTAACGGCTAGCTGAGTCCTCAAGTCTGTGAGCTCCCGCTCACGTGCTGCCAGCTGCTCCCTCTCTCGGGCGCGCTCCCTCCACTCGACATCGAGGAGGACTCTCAGCTCTACCATGTCCTGAGGTAGCTCCTCTCGCCACCTCAAGGCCCCCTTAAGCTCCGTGACTCGCTGCTCCCGGATGGCCAGCTCGGTCCCGACTAGTGCAGCCTGGGTAAGCGCCGCCTGTAGCTCTATGGTCTGTAATAAATTAAACAAATAATCAGTTTCACATTTAATTCAATTTCATAAACAACTGAAACAAATTGTTATTAACTCACCCGGGTAGCCATCGCGCGCTATCCTGCCTCGATGCAAGTGAGCGAGGCTCAGAGCTCCTCAGTTTGTAAAACACAAGTTTTTATAAACACACATAATCATATAAAATCAAATGCATTTCTGAGTTTGAGTTTTAACTTACCCGTGTGGAGAGGTCGTGCTCTGCCGCCTCGGCCCGTGCCACCGCTCCAGCAAGCAATCCCTCCAAGGAATCCACCACGATGCTCGGGTCCCTCGAGCTGGAAGCCCTCCTACGCCTCTTGTCTCTCTCACCGCCGCTCCCTGCTGGGCACGCTACATTCATTGAATTTATCAGTGGCTACTCATTAACAATTCTGAAATTCATTTGCATATAGAAAATTAAACACTCACCAAGGTCTCCAAGTCTGCCCGTCTGGCGGCCTCCAGGCTATGGAGGTTGACCTGCATGTCCATCGCCGCTACATCCCGTGCATCCTACATTCATCACACATATCAGTCGCATAACAGGCATATAACTTTGCAAAAAAGAAATTAAAAGAAAAGAAAGTGCATTCATACATACCCCTAAGACCCTCATCTGGGGTCGACCGGCATAAACCTCCCAGTAGCATCGGAGGTACTCGGAGTTGTCCGTCGCTTAGGAAGTGACTCGGGTCCCGCCGCGCTGCCAGTCGGCGTTCTGGTCTGGGAACCTGACTCTCCAATCAGTCACCTTCGTGCGACCGTGCATCTTCTTTCCTATCCCACGAGGCTCTCCTACCTCGACCCATTCCTAGTGTAGGCCGAGGGTCCTCATGACCAGTCTGAGCCGTAACGGCTCGATCTCGTTCAGGCAATGAACCCAAAGCTCATGCCCAAAGCGAGGTCGGCCCGCTACGACCCAGGGCTGGCCCTCGTCGGTCATGCCCTAGTAGGGTCTCCACACCACCTGCATTCACAAACATGCATATCATCACATCATATCGTCATATTTCATAAAGCAAGAAATTACATCATATTGAACATACGTACCAGGGAGGCAGGGTAGTCGCGAAACTCTCTCCCTAGCACTCGTAGCTCGTAGGCAAGCGGTGCTCCGGTCACTAGTGGCAGCCAATGCCATGCCAGTGGGAATGCTCCCTCATCCTCGGGTCGAGGGTCGGCACGCCCCATCGGCATGTACAGGTGGCTCCACACCTACATCCATCCATTGCATTAGTAAGCATTCATACACATAAGTATTTAAAAAGAAAAAAAGAAGAAGAAAAATGCATACCTGAAGGAAAGGTGAGAAGCCACTAACAGTCGTCTCTCGACCTGTCCCTGTGGACAAGTCCGCCATCAAGTGCGCCAGCAGAGCGGCTCCTCAAGCATATCTGTCGACGCTCTCCAAGTCCTCGAGAATCCCTAGGAATTGGCAGTTGATGATGTCGCCCTTCGTGCCGAGCAATAGCCTCCCGAGCATCAGGAATAGAAATCTCCTCAGGTCTCGGTCTACTCGATCTCTTTGAGTCGGGTCCTGGCAGTAGACGGCCCTAACTTTCCCTATCAACCTCTGCGAGAACTGCTCCACGGTCTCCTTCGGTCTTTGCCTAGCATCTCCCAACTCCATAGCTATGGTAAGGTCAGTGCGATAGATGGTCCTACACTCACTAGGCGTCTCTGCTACGGTCTCTAACCCTAGTAGCCTCTGTGACAACTCACTATAGTCAGGAAGGGTGATCCCGCTCACAGCCTCCCCATCTACCCTCAGTCCGGTGATCCGGGCGACGTCCTCTAAACTCGGAACCATGTGACCCCACGGCATCAGAAATGCTCGGCTAATCTTATCCCATCTCTCCCTAAGAACCTGGATAAGGGGAAGGTCAGGGCGGACGGGCTCTATACTAAGGAAGGGACCAAACCCCATGGCATTTACCGTATCCTTCTGGAAATCCGGAAGCTCGTAGTAAGTTGCTCGAACCTGGACCCAAGAGATCCGAGTCCTCATCAATCCCTACAAAAGAACATTTTATGAGTTTTATATCAAGGGGTGTTCAGTTGCTGTTTGAAGTTTGTTCTCTGTCTGAATTGACGACCTATTTAAGGACGTTATTTGTTTAATTGATGCCCTTGGGGCAGGCGTTACTTCAGAATGTATTTTTGGTGATTTTATGGATAATTTGAATTGACAACCAAGTCACGGTCGTTGTTTGATAAACTGATGCCCCTGTGGGGGGCGCTGTTTTGAAGGTAATTTTCTGCCCAAAAAAATATGATTATGGAAATTTTTAATTAACGACTACCCTATGGCCGTTGTTTAATGAATTAACGCCCCAGTGGGGGGCGTTGTTTTCTGACTGGTTTTAAAACAGTAGGATACGAAATGAAAAAATATATCAAAAATGAAAAGAAATGGCATGAAAAATAATAGCAAAATATGATGATTTTAAATAATGGCATGGTGCAGGGCGTGGTTTCATGACTTAATTATTTTTAGAATACAAAATTATAATAAATTGACGGCCTGAAGTAGGTCGTTGTTTTAATTGACGGCACCACTGGGGGCGTCATTTCACTATGTCACTGGTTCAAAATTTCCCTTCACCGAGGGCTATGGAAAATTTGATTAAAAAATTAAATTGAAAAATGGAACGGCCGGGGGTAGGGGGGACCTACCTTGCTTCGTTCGGGTGTGAGGAGTCCTTCACGGAGTGGCTCCCGCCGTTGGCGTGGTCACCGAGGTCGAGGGGTCGCCGCTGCCGATGGTGGACCTTCTTCTTCCCCTCCTTCTCCTTCTTCACCTTCTAATCCTCTTTCTTCTTCCCCTTCTTCTTCCTCGCCGTCATCTTCTTCCTCATCATCTTCTTCTTCATCCTCACCATCTTCTTCATCTTCATCTCCATCATCTCTATCGTCTTCTTCTCCTTCATCTCCTTCTCTTCTTTCTCCCCCGGTTGCTTCTTCTTCTCTGCCGTGCGCCGCCGCCGGAGCAACTTCGGCCGCCGCGGGAGGAGCCTCCTCCATGGCTGGTTCGTCGTCACCAAGGATCACAACCTCAGGGGCGGTGACCCTTTGGCGTTTGAGAGGACCTGACATGGGTTCAAGATTGAGAGAGAGATGAGATTGAGAGAGAGATGGAAGAGGAATGGAGGGGGGTCAGTTAGGGTTTGTAGCAGAAGGAGGAGGAAGAAAAGGGACAGTAAACGAAGGAAGGGGAAGAAAGAGGGAAATAGGGTTTAACGGTCGAGATGAATTGGCACCCTAAGGGCTGTCGTCACTCGAGTAATTGACAGTTTTGATCAAGGCGTGGTTTCATGATCTAGCGACATTGTCTCGGTCGTCATTTAACTTTGCATGGGAACTTGTGACTGTCGTTAGACGCATTAATGGGAAATTGATTGATGTGATTAGAAGTCATGATTGTGATTTAGAATTGACGACAACTTAGCGGGTGTCAGTTTTATAAGGCACGACATTGGTTAAGGTGTTATTTTTGGAAAATCAAGAGAATATTTTGAAAAGAATTTAAAAAATTTAAATCAATTAACGCCTTGGGTTGGGCCGCTAATCAACGCCAGTTTGAGTAGTGTCAATTGAGGTTTTATTTATGTTTAAGGTAATTGATTAATAGATATTGATGACATTGTTCAAGGTGCTATTTTTGGAATTAACGCCCTAAAGGAAGTCGCGGCTCAGTACAAAGAACCCGCAACTCAGTTAAAATAGACAGGAACTGATTGAAATTGGAAGATTTGATTATAAAAATGCTTTTTTGGCTCGATATAGGAAAGATCCGTTATTTCATCAAAGAAAATCATTGTTACATTAATGAGCCACCATGGGCCTCAATTTCCTAAGAGATATTACATATGATTTGCATTTCATCTCTTCTTCTCAACATGTGTCTTGGACCTATGAAGAAGTCCAACTCTCCATTGAGCCATGATTGTCTTGATTTCTTCTTGATCCCCATTTGAGCCTAGTTCCCTCTTCTTGAGTGGTGGAATGTGGGAAGCTTCTTCAAAGATATGACGAGGTAGACCAAGTTGTGGAAGGCACCGATGAGCGTTGTAGAGGATGAAGTCGGTCCCACCAATTAGTCGTAGCTCTATACCGGAGGAGAGTCTTGAGTGAAGCTCTTTGGTCTTGAGGAACCCCGATGTGCATGTGAAACCGTCCTTTCGCATGGTCTTGAAGTAATTCCTCCAATCAATCCTTTTCTTGAGCTTTGGTACCCGATTTGTCATCCTCTCACATAGGCCTAGAGAGTTCGTCATATACCGGAGGGGGCTCTTAGAGAAAATCTTTGAGGCCGTCTGGGTTTCGTTGCATGGATCAAATTTTAGGTGGAGGTCCACCAAACAAGAGAGGAGGAGCATTGACACATAGAGAGGCCGCCCCAAAGAAGTGGTGGTGAGCCCATTGTAGAGGTTGGCTAGTACCGCCAGACCTATCCTTTTGCCTTCCCAAATACTAGCAATGGCACTCAAGTGGCATTCCTCTAAGTGGTCCTCCATTGAAGGGAAGAGTAGTGCACCCGCCAAGCATATAACAAGGCCCTTCATCACTTTCTCCAACAAATCCTCATCCTCTTGGGCTTGATCCATATTCTTGTATACCCATGAGGCTAGCTTTAAAAGATTGATCTCCTTATGAGCTTTGATTTGGTTCACTAGATTTGGACTTGGTATAAGGCTAGTAAGTATATCATGGGCACTTATTGGTCTTACCATACTAGCCATCCTTGACTCTTCCCCTTGCTTCATCATCTTTAGCCCAAGGAGCAATTCTACTTCTTCTAGAAGAATAGTGGCTTCAAAGGTGGGAAAGAGGAAAGTATGGGTGTTGGGGTGCCATAGTTCTATAAGTGCTCCTATGGAGGCCCAATCAAAGTGGATGTCATCATAGTGGGTAGCATGGGTTACAAGGCCAAGAAGGTTCCATCTTGAAAGAAAGGATCTCATATCTAAAGATAATTTGGAAAGAAGGAGGGGGAGCCATTTGATTTTTAAGAATCTTCTAGGTCCCGGTATATTTGGATAATCTTGAAATACAAAAAAAGGGAGGAAAAGAAGAAAAGGAAGAGAAGGGAGTGTAATCAAAATTTTGAGAGAAGAGAAAAGGGTAGAATCAAATGCTTAAAATAAACCAGTACTTACTTAGCCTTTAGTGATTCTACTGCTAATGTGCCCAGCAATTTCAGAGATTCTAAGAAATCCCATCCTAGCCCTCTTTGAATGTTTCTGCAACATCTTGTCCATCTTTCCTATTGAGAACAAAGTTGCTGCCTCTGCTGTTCTTCTGCTGCTGATCTTCGATTCTCTATTGTTCTCGGCTACAGCTCTCAGTTGTATTGATGTATTTAGCAGATGAACGGGTTACCTTTTATAACATTTGAAACACTGACAGCTGTTTAGAACATCACAGTTTGAGTTTGAGGAGGATGAAATCGCTAGCGATTTGTTTCCGAGCAGGGAATGGAGCGCCGATGTTTATAGTTAATTGACGACATAGGTCCTGGCGTCATTTCCTTAATTAGTGACATTGTTCGTGTCATCATTTATCCAGCGCCTTGCGTACGGGCGTCATTTGCAGTCCGGTTCCTAATCAAATAGTGAAACTAATTAACGGCATCGTGGCTATCGTCATTTTTTTTTATAACGCCTCTATGAAGAGTCGTCATTTCCTGAGCTTACATCTTTTGAACTGTTATGAACTTAAGTGCTTTTTATCTCGATGAAATTAATTATAACATGCACTTATGATCATATTCTGAACTTTATTGAGTTAATGATGTCTTTGATGAGCTAATGATTTTTGAGCGCAGAGAAGAGCAGGCTTTACAGGTCTTGAAATGATTGGATTTCCTCCACTAGTAACAGCATTCCATTCCTTGTATTCTCTCCTGTAAGCATTGCTATTATATGGTATCCACGCTATTATAGCATATCAAGGACCTTGTGGTTCTGATAAACCTGGAATTTTAGTTCCCCTTCATCAAAAATAGTGATAATTCCAGGGGAGTCTTGATCGCACGGATAGGCCGTTGGGTCATCTAAGGTTTGGGGCGACGGTTCCATTTTCTGAGTTGATGTGCAAATAAACGGGCTTCGACTTAGTATCAGCTTGGAGATTTAGATTCTTGACCAAGTCTATTATCCTTGATTATTTTTTATTTTAGTTTGTTTTATTTTTTTTCTTTTAGCCCAGCATGCATCATGTAGGACTTTGAGTTTTGATGTTGAAAATCCTCATATTATGCTAATAATGAGGGCCGCTTGCTCTTATTTTGAGCTGACATGAGATATTCCATTCCCAAATCAAGTACTAGGTTCTCCTTAAAGCCGCTCAGGCTGGTTCCTTGGAAGCATTCATTTACTGGGTCCTTATCTCAATTCATTTAATTTTCCTGCAAACCCACCTTGGTTGTAGCACGTGTACATTGACTGGTAACCGCTCTCCAATGGTGTCCTTCCTTCCGTGCCCTCGTGCACATTTTCGTTTAGTTCCTTCATCCAGCTAATCATAACTTTCTCGTAATCATCTAAGGTTGTTTCATTCAGAATCCTGGAATGTTTTCCAACACTTAGTGTCGGAGGCGTGCCACATCACACCTTGGCATCTACTTATCAGTTCGTTCTCACTTCATTCCGCTTGCGCTTCATTTCGTGTCACTCCCTTGCAAAGCAGACGCCAAGGCGGGGCAACTGAAGACACGCCAAAATTGACACTATGACGAGTAAATCTCATGTCACCATGTGACGCCCCAAAGTGGACTTCAATATTGGCTTAATATGAAGTGTTTCTAATTATTTCGTATTTTTCCATAATAAATTGAAATTAACGCCTAGAGGAAGGGCGTCATTTAACTGACGACCTGATAAAGGTCGTGGTTTAATAAATAAACGACTGTTCACACAGGCGTTGTTTCCTAGATTTTATGAATCCTAATCAAAATAAAATTCAAAGAATTGACGCCCATCTCTGGGGCATTGATTAATTGACGCTCATTCAAACATGCGTCATTTCTAATTTTTAAATAAGGAAAGACCTTTATTTCCATAATTAAATCCAGAAATTAGCGACTGAGTGGCTGTCGTCATTTTAATTAACGTCCCTCTTCCGGTCGTCATTTTCACTTCCGTCTCCGTTTCGCCTGTTACCTTCCAATAATCATCCCTTCCCCATTTTACATGTTGTGTTCGATTGGGAAGGGGGATCTTCGCTGGAGGATTCATATCCCTGTTTGAATCCCAATGAAACAAGGAGTTGGGGCTGATGCACACCGACTAGCGTCGTTAAGAAAGCCGTGCCACAATTTAAATAATTCACACACACTCACTTTAAAAGGTAGAAAATTAAGAATATAATGGTAAGCGGAGTCGATCCCACGAGGAGAAATAATCCTTATTGAACAAGTTGGAAAAATCACTTTATGCTTTTGAAAACCGAGTTTTGAGTGTGATTAAGACTAAAGAAAATAAACTACAAGGAAAACTTAATTAAAGAAGTTGAGAGGGTTTAAGAAGAGAAATTGGAGGAGATAGAGAGAGAAAATTAAGACAACCACAATATGCGAAAAATGAGTTTTATTACCTTAGGAGGTGGAAAGTACAATGTAAATAAAAAAAGTACAACTTAGAACATGAAAAAGAAAAGAGCTTGAGAGCCAATGGATGAAGAGCAACGCCGCCTCCTTTGCCAAGCCTTGGATGTCGCCCCGCTTAGGATGCCGACGCCGTGAGAAGACTAATGGATGAAGATCCGCCTTGGGATATGAGAGGAAAATAGAGGAAGAAAGAAATAGATGGAGGAAATTTGAAAACAGTGCAAAAGGGTGTGTGTGTTGGTGTGATTTGAGAAAAAATAGTGAAAAACCAGATTGAAAACAGAGAGTGATTTGGAGGAAGAATAACTTTAAAATCAGAAAGAATTAGGAAAAGTGGAAAACATGAAAGTTGTAGAGATGGAGAAGATGAAGAAGATTGATGAAGACTTCAGAGTTTAAAAACGAGAGGAAGATGGAGAAAAATAAGGATGAATAGGAGGTGGTCGCGGATGAACAGTGCAGAACTCTAAAAACCTGAACTTTAGAAAATTGACTATAGCTTTAAAACGGTGAGGAATTGGAAGATGAGGTAGAAGAAGAAGTTGAAGAACTTTCAAAAACGCACAACTTTTATGAAGAATACAGAGAGAGATACGGACCAGAAGGGGGAGAAAAATGATGAAGAACAGAAGGTGTGAAAATCAGGTGAACAGTAAAATCCGTAGATAGAACTTTGAAAAACTAATTATAGCATAAAAACGTGCAAGAATTAGAAGATGTGCAAGAAGAAGAAGTTGGATAAGACTTAAAAATGCAGAACTTTTATGAAGAACTCAACTGCAAAAGATGAAAGTGAAGGCTTCGAAATTAAATCCTAAGGCAGATCTCCAAACTGTTCTCTCCGTAACCCTGCGACCATCGCATCCTTTTAATGGCATTCGACAATTTCCTTCGACCGTGGACTCCAATCTTGATGCATATCCTTATTTCCAGCAATGGATCATTACCCCAATAGAGTCCTTACTCATAATAGAGTCCTCCTTTCCACTGTGTCTTCGTAGATAAATCAAAATAAGGAAGATTAGCTCGATCGGGAACTGTAATTGCCATTTCTGGATGAACTTGAAATAGCGACTTCCTCAGGGGCGTCTTTTTAAATGACGCCTTGATCCAGGGCGTCTCTTTCTAAAGTAAAGCCTCTTTCTTAGGCGTCAATTTCTTATTTCCATATTTTGCTATTTCCACATTTTTCGTAAAATAGGAATTTGACGACCTCCACCATGGGCGTCCTTTCAATGAGTAGCGACCTCATCTCGGGCGCTAATTCTTTTCTTCTCCAGCCAAACGAATTGATGCCTTATCTTGAGTCGCTTCTTTCTGAAAACGCGCCCTTGCATCAGTCTCTTTTTAAATAGCGCCTTGATCTAGGTCGCTTCTTCTGCATAATTAAAATAACAACTGATTTAGCTCCAAAATAATTGTTCAAATATTTAAATATTTCTCACATGGTCTTTTAAGCTCAAAAAGATGATAAATTACATGAAGACTCAAATAATGTGTAAGAATGTCATTAATGCTCATGTTGCACAAATATATTCCAATAATGCTCAAAGATGATGGATGTGATGTAAATTATGATGTAAAATATAGCACTTATTGTGAGCGACGTCACGCGATTCGGAGTAGAGCGGGGAAGAGGAAGAAGCGGAGAGCGCGCGGGCTCCTTCTTTTTTGTTTGTTTTGTTTGCTGCAACACAGAAATGAGAGGAAAGAGAGAAGGGGCCACCACGGGAGATTGCTCCGGCGGGGCGAGCGGGACAAGTATGATATAGCAAAATATGGGGATTAAACGTCCATAGCGGGAAGTGACTCGCCGCGACCTCGGGGGGACGGGAATGATGCAAAAATTAAATAACAAGAATTGAAACGGCCATTGGGGAAGTTACTCGCCGCGGCCTCGAGAATATGAACAGAATATAACAGAATATAGAGAAAATATGAGAACAGAAATTTAAACGGCCATTGGGGAAGTGACTCGCCGCGGCCTCGATGATATGAGCAGAATATAACAGAATATAAAGAAAATATAAGAACGGAAATTTAAACGGCCATTGGGGATGTGACTCGCCGCGGCCTCGATGATATAAGCAGAATATAACAAAGCATAAAGAGATTGTAGGAATAGAAAATTAAACGGCCATTGGGGAAGTGACTCGCCGCGGCCTCGATGATATAAGCAGAATATATAACAAAATATAAAGAGAATATAGGAAACAGAAATTTAAACGGCCATTGGGGAAGTGACTCGCCGCGGCCTCGATGATAAGATGTGATCGCCAGGGGCCAAAAGACCCCAAAATAAGAAGGTGATCGCGCCTACCTCAAAAGCGGGAGATGGCGGGTTGCTTCTTCCTCTCCTTCCGGCCGGCCGACGGAGAGGGCTTTCCTCGGGTACCCTTGCAAGACAACGACAAATAAATGACAAGTGGATTAGAAAGATGGAGGTGTAGTATTCGAATCCTTGCGATAAAAATAACGAAATGATGGCAAGACACACACCTGGTTGGTGTTATCTTTTAAACCCCTCTCGGACTCGAGTAGGAGGAAAATGAGATGATGGATGTAAGAAGTATAAGAGAAGAGGCCCCCTTGTGAAGGGGGATAGATGATGCAATATGATGAATGTAAAGGACTATGGAGAAAAAGGGGAAGAAAAGGCTTATTGGATGAGCCGAGGGTGAAATCCGGCGGAGCTCCGGCAGCGTGGGGACGACGTGGAAGCGCGGTGGATGAAGACGACCTTCCTCTCGCGAGCGTGAGCACCCGAGAAGCCGGCAGAACCTCCACCTACAAAAGAACCCACGGGTTAGAAAAATGACTCCGTAGCCTCTGGGCTCCGGCAGCCTATCGGATCACTGCTTAGCTCCCCTAGAACTGAGGGGGTGGGCCTCTATTTATAGAGTTCCGGAAGGTGGAGGCGTCCAGGACCCTGGACACCTCCATCAGGGCCGAAATAATATTTTATTCTATTTTTATTGATTTTTTTAGAATACTTTTATGGGGGCGTCCAGGGTCCCGGACGCCTCTAACAGGTCCACCGAAAACCGACGACGGCCGCACGCGGTTTGGCACAACGCGTGGTTTTGTGAGCGGCGCCTCGTGATTCAAAAATGGGCGCGTCCAGTCATCTGGACGTCTCTAAATTTGGCTTTTTTCACACACGACAAACCGTCGTTCGGTGGCCGGCGCCCGTGAGTGAGTTGATGGAGGCGTCCAGGGGCCTGGACGCCTCCAAAAGTTTATTATTTTTTTTATTTTTCTTTTGTCTTTTATGCCAGGGCTGGCATTTTTATTTTTTTTATTTGTTTTTATGGAGGCGTCCAGGGACCTGGACGCCTCCATTAATATATATTTTTTATTTATTATTTTTTTTGTGCCAACTGGCATTTTATAAATATTTATTATTATTAGTTTTATGGAGGCGTCCAGGGTCCTGGACGCCTCCATTAATATATATTTATTTTATTTATTTTTGGGCCCTGAAAAAATAATAAAATAAATTAAAAATATGGAGGCGTCCAGGGGCCTGGACGCCCCCATGAAGACCCACCCGGGTCCTCAAATCAGGCGTCGTCGGCCGCCCGGCAGACCCCCTTCTTGATTCCGGAACCTCTTGATGCGTCTGACTGGTGTTGATGCCGTCCGAATGCCGTGACGAGATGATTCCGGATGCCGAAAAAGGCGGAAGAAGACTCAGGAAAAGGAAGCACTCGAGCGATTCGAAATGCGTAGGCCATCGCGGGGCGTCGTATAGTAATATGAGACTTTCTCAGGAGACGTCAGGAATGGCGTGTCTACAGCTGCCCCGCCTTGGCGTCTGCTTTGCAAGGGAGCGATACGTAGTGGAATGGTATCGAAGTGGAGTGAAATGAGTGGGAGCGGACTGATAAGTTGATGCCAAGGTGTGATGAGACACGCTTGTGACGTTACTGTTTGGAATCTTTCCTGAAGTTTCAATGAGGCGACCTTGAAGGAGGTCTTTCAAATATTGACGATTGCTTGGACGGAGATCAAATAAGGGAGGGTGAGATGTGCACTCAGGCACGAAACAAAAGAAGACCAACTTCTCGGTGTGGAAGTACCTGGGTCATAAACCGGAGGTTTCACCTTTGGGGAGCGGTTACCAGCCAATGTGGAAGTGCTGCGGCCAAGGTGGGTCAAAATGTAAAGGAATATCTGAGGGTCTGTCCAAACAAGGGTCTCCTTTGGAAGAGCAGCGTAGGGCTGTCTCAAAGAAACTCAGTATTTCATTCAGAGTGGAATATCTCATATTTGTAGGAATTGAAACACAACGGCTTTCACAATCGAATCGCTTGAATGATCTTCCGCAATAAATCAAAGTCCTATATGAATGCATGCTGGGTTTAAAGAAAAATTTAAAACAAACTAAAATAGAAAATAGCCAAGGATAATATTGTCAACTTGTGAAGAACGGGTCAGGATACCGACCCGGTGAGCTGATACTGGGCTGGGGCCCGTTTATCCGCGCACCAACTCACTGAATGGAACCGTCGTCCCCATTCTATCACAAATTGACGGCCTATCCGTACAACCCAAACTCTTCCGGGATCATCACCGTTTTTGTTGAAGGGGAACTCAAATCCCAGATTCGTTCGGGCCGCAAGGTCCTTGACATGCTCTAGTAGCGTAGGTATCATATACTATGATGCATGACATGGTGGGACCAACCAATGAAAGGTGGGACAGGAGATAGGACAAAGACGTCCGTTAGTAAAACCTGCACAGGCCAGCAAAGGTTAGCAACATCAAAAGGTAGCAGAATCGCACCACAGTTCAAAGGAGATCCAGACAAAATCTTGACAATGACCACTGATGTGACATGTTCTGTCCTGTAGCACCCTTCCCTTCCTATAAGAACTCCCCTTAGGCTAGTTCATTCAAATGCACCAAGGTGGGTTTTGGAAGCTCAGGAGAGGAAGGAGAGGAGAATCTAGAGATCTTCAGGATGGAAGGAGAGTCTTCCCGCGTTATGAAGAGGAGCAAGCCTAGCAGCGAGATTAGGCGACTTTCCGACCTCGAGGGTCATCTGAGTGGGACGATCATGTCGCATATGGTAAGCCGACTCTTTTCAAATTTCTGCACGTGAACCTTCTTCTTACTTCCTTCATTTCTTCTTCTTTCCAGCCATATCCACTCTTCCCAGGCCCGAGGAAGTTTTCCAAGCTGCCATGGCTTTCAAAGCTGACTTCCAATATCTCCATTGGCATGAGGGCCATACTCTCGAAGTGGCATCTGCAGGGGCTCCTTATTCACGCCAAGCATTACGAGAAGATTCGTATGGACTGGGCGGCTATGGGCGCGCTAGTGGAGGTCTGGCATCCCCAGACCCACACTTTTATCTTCCCGACCTTCGAGGTGACCATCCTCCTCGAGGAGGTGGAACTTCTGCTTGGTTTGAAGAAATTCAAGAGCGACGGGAAGGTGAAGGCTATGCGGATGCTGACACGGGGTACTTCTGAAAGCGTCCTTGGAAGCTTCATGCCGCCCGACGCAGCTAGAAAGGTCCGTACTCAGAAGGGGATCGATCTCCAAAAGCTTGCGGAGTGGGTCATGAACGCCCTGAGAGGGTCACCAGACGATGACTATTTGGAGGGAATCATGAAGGGGTTCACCATTTGTCTGGCGGGTGCTCTCTTGTTCCCTTATACCGACAACATGGTGGAGGAAGACCAACTGGGTGCTATCTGCGGGATCTGGCGTGGAAAGAGGGTGGGACCCGCCGTCCTCGCCTATCTTTACAGCGGTCTTACTGCCTCGAGCCTGGGTAAGCCTCCATTTGGTTGTGCACTTGTCTTGAATTGCTGGCTGGATTTGCATTTCAAATTCGACCACCGCGGGGAATGCCAACCGCTTCGAAGCTCTTCCAACAAAGCCCGCTTCACCACATAGCCGACGTGTTAGGCTTTGGTGGTACTGTAGTGAACCGCGTTCCGTGGCTGAAGAAACGTGAAGACTGGCGGTCTCACTTCCGCACCGTGACACAAGGCTTCTTCACTTGCGCACCGACATGTTTGCTTTCGCTTGATCTCCTCATGAGGCCTTCTCCCGAAGTTGATCTTCAACTGATCGGCGCGACCGAGTTTGTTCTTTACAACGCGCATCGGTGCTGCCTCCAGATTGGCATCCCACGCCATTCGTTCCCGCCACCGACTGACATTGTTCCTTTGAAGAAAAGGGAGTTGGGCACTGAAGCGGACGCGAAGGAAGCGAAGGCCATTAAAGCTCCCTGGAAGACAAGTGTTGCGGGAAAGGCCTTAGCGCACGTGGTGGAGGAATACGAGCCGTGGAGGGCTTATGTAACCGAACTGGGGAAGTTAAGGCCTAAAGCGCCTAAGCCCCTGATGTAGTTCACTCTGTTTTTTCTGATGGAATAAAATCTGGCATGGATGTTTCGGAACCCCGTCCCCTTAATTATTATCTTTTTTATGGTTTTCCTTTTTCTTTGTATATATATTTTTTTATTTTGTTTGGATTATATACATATTCTTATATAAATATATATATTTTTTTTTGTTTGAAAATTTTTTTATGGGGGCGTCCAGGGGCCTGGACGCCCCTAATTTTTATTTTATTTTTATTTTATTTTTTTGTTTTGGGGGCGTCCAGGGTCCTGGACGCCCCAACTTTTATTTTTTTATTTTGTTTGATTTTTTTGTTTTGGGGGCGTCCAGGCGCCTGGACGCCCCAAAATTTTTTTGAATTTTGAAATAAATAAAAATTAAGGGGGCGTCCAGGCGCCTGGACGCCCCAAAGAAGCTAATTCCTATTTAAGGGTTGCCCCCCCCCCTTTTGCTCATTTACTGTTCAATCTGACGACCCAGTCACCCAGACGACCTATTCTTAGTCCCCATGGAGCGAGGAGGATCGAGCCAGGTTCCAGGGAAGCGAAAACGACTGGCTCGTCGTGCGAGGAGGTTGAGGGATGATGCCGAGGAGGCTGCAGCAGAGGAGATTGCTGCGGAGGAGGGGATGGAGGTGCCTCTCCTGGCCGCGGAGGCTGCTGCGGATGCTGGTGACGCGGGAGAGGACGATCACGACCCGGTAAGTACCTCGGAATCCTCACTCGGTGGTTCAATAGGCTAAAACGGGTGTGCGAGAGGCTGTGAGAGAGAGGCGGGTAGTGAGAGAAGGAGGCGTCCAGGGACCTGGACGCCTCCATGTTTTCTTTTTCTTTTTTTATTTATTAATTAATTTTCGTAAATAATAAAATAAATTTAAAAAATAAGGAGGCGTCCAAGACCTAGGACGCCTCCATAATTATATATTATATATTTATTTTTTTTTTTTTGGATTTTTGGATTTTTTTTCGAAAAAGGAAAAAAGAAAATAGGAAGGAGGCGTCCAGGGGTCTGGACGCCTCCAAAAATATATATATGTATTTTTTTTTTAAAATAAAATAAAATACTATATACAGTGTTATTGTTGATTACTGTTCATGATGCTGATGTGTTCTTTGTTGGTTTTGTGGTTTGCAGGGCGTGATGAAGGGCCGGATCAGCTGGTCCTTGGTGGTGGCAGCATACCGTGGGCTGCCGGATTTCCAGAGGGCGCGTGTGGACGCCATGGGCTTTGGAGCTTTCCTTAGGATCGAGCCCTTCCGGCTCGACCTTCCTCTTATCCAGGCACTGAGGGAGCGGTGGCACGCACCGAGCCGGGCGTTTCTGATGCCCTGGGGGCACATGGTGCCGTCACTGGAGGACGTGGCTCGGATCACCGGGCTACGAGTTGACGGAGAGGCAGTCAGCGGGGTCACCTACCCCGACTACCGAGAGAGTGCCCTGGACCTGCTGTGGTTAGAGACGAGCGTGACTGATAGAGACAGCAGGGTAGTCGGCCGAGTGGAGATCATGGAGGCGCTCGGATTCGTCGACCCGCGCCAGCGGGTTAGCGAGACTGGAGCGGAGTTCTTGGCTCGACTGGAGGGGGATGCTCGTGCAGCTTTCACCCAGGATCCGAGCGAGAGGGAGCTGGTGGATCTAGACCTTCGGAGGTTTCTTTTCTTCTTCCTGGGCCGCCTTCTGCTGGGGACGAAGGGGGATGGCATCCACTGCCGTTTCCTCGGGCTCTTGGCGGATCTGGACAGAGTGGGGCACTATGCGTGGGGAGCGGCTCTGCTTGCCCATCTGATTGCCGATCTCTCCCAGACTTCGGAGAAGGAGACGACAGTCAGCGGCTTCGCACCTTTCCTCCAGGTAAACATTTTATTTATGCATTCTCACAGTTAAATATGCAATTATTGTACTAATGATGTATGATGGATGCAGGTGTGGAGCTATTACTATTTCCCGATGGGGAGGGCTAGGCATGGGAACAGGAGGGCCGTGCCTCTGGCGCGGCAGTGGAGGCCGGTCGTGGTTGCAGCACCCCACGGCTACCAGCTGGCGTCACTTCGTCGAGAGCTGAGCGAGTATCCCGAGGCCATGGTATGATGCGCATGATTTTTTTGTGTTTATGCATGTGACTGAATGGTAACTAACATGATGTATGTATGGTGATGCAGGTGGTGTGGAGGCCCTACTTGGGCATGGGCGATGCTGGCCAGCCCTGGGTTGTAGCGGGTCTTCCTCGCTTCAGGCGGGACGTGTGGGTCCATTGCCTGAACGAGATTGAGCCGCTGCGGCTTAGACTGGTCATGAGGACGTTGGGGCTGGCCCAGGAGTGGGTAGACGTAGATGCGCCGGCCCGCATTGGGCGGAAGACCAAGGGGAAGGCGAAGATCGTGGACTGGCGCACGCGCTTCCCAGCACAGTACCAGGACTGGCAGCAGGGCGGGGCCCTAGTAGTGTCCCACGTACAGGACAGCACAGACTACATGAGACGGTACCGAGCTACGTACGGGGACCGCCTCTCCTTGGGTGGTATGGCAGGGGTAAGTGAAATGAAACTGCTCCACCTTTCTATATGTATGCATGGGATACTAACTTATGTGTAATGCAGGATGCTCGTGATACCATGATTGCCGACCTGCGGGCCCAGTTGGCGGACGCCAGGCGACAGTTGGTGGCCATCCGACAGGAGTTGGAGATCCTGGTGAGTTTATGCAATGCATTTTTTGTGACCTGGATTTTTGATGCTTAGCCTTTGACTGACGTTTGCCCCGTGTTTCAGCGGGCCCACCAGACAGCGGCAGCCGCGATGGCTGGTGGAGCGGGTTCCAGTTCGCGGGGCCCTCCTCCGGAGGTTTCTGCCCTCCAGGAGCAGCTGGCGTACGCGGTGGCTCGGGCTGAGGAGGCCGAGCGTGACCGCGAGGCTCGAGTGAGTGCTTGCTTGGCCGCGACCCTTTTCCAGCTACTTTCCTTCTATCACTGTTCTCTTACGGTGCATGCGTGCCTTGACAGGTGGCCGAGATCCGAGAGGCCCTGGCGCGTGCTGTTCGTGCTGAGCAGGAGCGCGATGCCCGGGTGGCAGAGCGTGACGTCCGGATTGCGGAGCTAGAGGAGGAGCGGCGACGGGAGGCTGAGGAGCTTCCTCGCGACGTAGTGGATCTGCGGATCGCCCTCGAGCTGTCGAGGAGAGAGGCGATGAGGGAGAGAGAGGAGAGGGAGAGGGATAGGGAGATCGTGGAGAGAGAGAGGGAGAGGGATAGAGAGAGAGAGAGGGAGGAGCGACAGCGGGATCAGACCGAGAGGAGGGCTCTAGAGGCCCAGCTGCTGGAGCTCCGATTGAGTCTTGGCACGGCGGAGGGGAGGCTTCGGGAGAGCGAGGAGCGGTACCAGAGGGCGAAGGAACGCGGGGCGCGACTTCGTCAGTCTGGTTCTTTTTCCATGGGCAGCTACCTGGTTTCTTCGGCCGAGGAGCGTCGTCGCGCCTTCGAGGCTGGAGTGCCACCGCAGGGCGAGGCGAGCACGGCTTCTCAGGGTTCACAGAGGTCGCGGAGGCCCCCTAGGGATCTCCGTCAGAGGAGGGAGGAAGGAGATGACCAGGAGGGTGACGGTGAGAGTTAGAGAGTTGCTTGTACGTCACCCTTCTCACTGTATGATGTACTTTCGGCTATTATATGAAATGGAAATGGCTTTTGTGTTGTGTGTACTTTTCTCTCTCCCACACTTTCTTTTTTGCACTGAGTTGTCCTTGAGGCACGCTCGCGAGACCTTGCCCTGAACAGCGGGGAACTATGTTTTGCACGGGGGGATTTTGTTTCCTTTCCCCCTTTTGGGCGCGTCCAGGCGCGAGGACGCGTCTTAATCCTTGATTTTAAATTTAAAGCGACGGGTGGTCCTTTCTTCTCCCGTGCCTTACCCGCAAACGAGCCCGCCTCCCGCCGAAACGCGCTTGCCCCTTTTTCGTCTTCCTCCTCTTTTGATCGATGGAGTTCGGTGGGCCCGACCGTGGTGAAGGTGGAGAGGGACGAGGAAATCCTCGCCCAAGGAGGGACGCGCCCGATCACGGAACGGCGTCCATGGAGGAGGAAGGGCCGCTTCGGGCCCCCGAGGGACCCGAGGGGCCCGCTGGCGTGGGAGGAGGTGAATACGGTCCGGTAGGTCCTCCGATCTCTTCCTCTTTTAATTCATTTTGGGTTTTGAAGCGAGCCGGGCGAGGAGGAAAGGGTTCGGAGAGTGTTGCACTCAAATGATGGACGCGTCCTAGACAGGGGACGCGTTCCTTTTAACTGATATGGGACCCCTTTCTTGGTGCAGGACATGGCAAGGACCCTGGGCCTGGCCGATGAGTGGGCGAGTGCAGACGAGCCGAGCCGCGTCAGGAGGGAGAGTCGCGGCAAGGCGAGGCTCGAGGACTGGCCCGTACGTCTCCCTGGACAGCAAGGGGGTGTACTGGTGCAGGACAGTGCCGACTTCCTGCGGCGGCAGAGAGAGAGTTACGCGGGGCTTCCCCAAGCTGGGGACACGCGTGGCATCGGCGGCTCGCGCGCCCAGCTGTCAGAGACTAGGCGGCAACTGGCCGTCGCTCAACATGAGCTGTCGCTCCTGGTAAGTTACGTGCCGCCCTTTTAACTTCAGATTTCAGAGTTTCACTGACGGCCGTTGTTTATTTTGTTCCAGCGTGCCCAGCAGACAGCGACGGTGGGAGCGGCTGGCGGATCTTCTAGCTCCTCGGCCCCTTTTCTCGAGATTGCTTCCCTCCGGGAGCAACTTGCCGGTGCGGTGGCCCGTGCGACCCGGGCGGAAGAGGAGCGTGACGCCTGGGTGGCGACTGTAGCGGAGCTGCGGCACCGTGGTGAGGAGAGACCTTCTCCAGACATCCTGGAGTTAAGGGTTCTTCTGCAGATGATGAGGAGAGAGGTAGAGAGAGAGAAGGCCGAGAGAAGGTCCGAGCGACAGCGGGATCTGACCGAGAGGAGGGCCTTGGAGGCCCAAGTGAGGGAGCTCCAGCTGGGCCTTCAGGCCGTCGTGCAGAGGCTAGGAGGGATGGAGACGCGCTACGAGAGAGCGCGAGAGTTCGGGGAGCGACTCCGCCAGTCCGGTCGCTTTGCCGCCAGTGGCTTCTTCGCCACGCCAGGGGAGGAGCAGCGAGTCACTGCTGCGGAGCAGGCGCCCAGAGGCGAGGCAGGTACTACTGCACGGGGATCCCGGAGGCTTCTGAGGGACCCTCACCTCGGGGGAGAGGAGGAGAGTGCCCGGAGAGATGAGTGATGGTGAGGATTGGCGGGCTAGTGGACCCGTCACCTCTTTATGTTTATGATGTTTTTGACAGCTTATGTAGAATTATGAATGGAGTGATTTGATTTTCTGATGCTTGTTTGTCCTCTTGTGCGTTCCTTCTTCCCTACACTTCTTCTCCTTTGCACTGTTCCCATGTGACGGATCTGTCGAGACTCCGCCTCGAGCGGAGAATCACGTCTTATTGTGACCATTTTCCACGGGAATCTGCCGTCGAAGTCAATACTGGCGGCCCTAGTTCCTTTTCCCGGATGTTGTGCCAAATTTTGCGGGCGTCCTCCAAAACATGATGGGGTATCCCTAGACAACATAGGGGCTATTCGTCCTATTCTTCGTCCAGTCAATCACCCTGTGCGAGCGGTGAAACGACACATGGGGCCGCTTGGTCGGTGTCTTATTACGAGGGCTATCATCGACAGGTGATGGAGGCAATCTTGGCCCGCACTCCTTCCATTTCTATAAATTCGTGTCCCTTTTATCTTCCTAGGTATATCGAGGACTAACTCGAGGAGCACAAGTTCTCACGGGAGAGGAGGAGTTCAAAATTCCGAGAGTTGAATGGAGGGCGAATCTTCCCATTCCTCGAAGAGAAGCAGGTCCAGTGGTAGTAGTTCTAGGAGGCTTTCAGACCTTGAAGGGCACTTCAGCGAAAGGGCCCAATCACAACTCGTAAGCCAAGTTTTCTTGCCCTTTTCTCATTTTTTCTTCCTTTCTTGTGACCAAACCTCACCCCCATTCCTTGTATGTGTAGGTTGTGATGAAATCGCAAATCTTGTGGGAGTTGGTAGTAG